>JBBPFJ010000304.1:34777-60777 GCA_037975025.1 Excoecaria agallocha | reverse complement strand
ATGTATATGGATGTATGTATGTATGTATATATATATATATACATATATCTGTATGTACATATGTATATATATATATGTACATATGTATATATATATATATGTATGTATGTATGTACATATATATATATATATATACATATATATATATATATATGTACATATATATATGTATCTACATATACATATATGTATATGTACATATATATATATATATATATATATGTACATATACATATATATATGTATATATATATATATGTACATATACATATATGTATATGTATATATATATATATATATACATATACATATATATATATGTAGATATATATATACATATACATATATATATATATATGTATGTATATATATATCTACATATATATATATGTATATGTATATATATATATATACATATACATATATGTATATGTACATATATATATATATACATATCTATATATGTATATGTACATATATATATATATATATATGTACATATACATATATGTATATGTAGATACATATATATATGTACATATATATATATATATATATATGTATATTACATGTTCATAATCATGTATTACCTCTAGGCTATCTTAACATGGCCAACTAAACATCATATGACATCATTTCGCCTCATGCATTGCACTTTGGTTTATGTCAGAGTTATACATATACACATACATGTGTAAATGTTCATATACTTACTAACAAATTTGCATGCCATTTCAAAGAACAGGTATTACACATCATGATTAACCGATAAAGTCTCCATACCACATGCAAAAATTTTATAACTTCTACATACATGATGATTATTATGTGTGTCACAGTTCGTATAACTTTCAATACAATATAGTAAGCTTAAGGCCCATGTGGCCTATTTATTCACCGTGGAATCCATTGCTAGAACTAACTAATACCAACACTTACACAAAAACCATCCTCATAATAGATGTGAGATATCACAATCATGTAACACATAACATGGCATTTCATTTCATAAAAATAGTTTACAGCCAATAGGAAATTAGGATACAACACCATAGTAGGCCATTCATCATGCTTACATTACAAAAATGGAGCAATCATTGCATGTTTACTATATATTATGCACATTCTATCATCTTTAATAGCCTACCTAAGTACTAGTTCAAAGGGTGGATAATGGGAGTAATGGGTACCCGAAGGTATCAAATAATGGATATTTGAAGATATCAAACAATGAACCCAAAAGGGGCCGAGCGATGGTTCCAGTAAGAAACAAATAATAGACCCAAGTGGGGTAGAGCAATGGTTCCATTAAGGAACAAGACCCAACCGGGGTCAACCATGGTAGCTACAACTTATCCCTCTAGGCATGCCTATCTAATCCACAACTGAACTAAGACCCGCAAGCTTAACCACTTTACGAACATATTTGATTTAACATATTGTTCTTTACTTAGTACATCATTTGGCTTAAAGCCACAATTCATGAGAGAATGCATATCATTCTTATCATACATCAATGTTAAGCTTTAGGCTCCATTACACATAGATGCAGGTCATATAATCACATAGTTGCATCAATATTTATTCATGGTTAGCATTAAGTGTGATTCCAATGAAGCAATATGAAAGTGTAGATCTTGCTACTAAAAGTCTTCATAAAATTATATGTATGTCCCCACACATATATATACATAAACATAAATGCATCTTAAATAATGGCAATACATGCTTTTATTTCTCATACTTGTTCACCTATTAAGCCAGTCCACTTTGAAGATACTTCCTAATTAAATAAAGTTCTTTTCCTATTCTAATTTAGGAAGCTTTAGAAGTCTAGTATTCCTTATTTTTGCCTATAAATAATCAATAAGAACACCAAAACAAGGGCATCAAGTAGGAGAATCATCAAGTAGCAACTTTATCATTTAATTAGCTTAGCTTTACGTTCTTTAGTTCTTTTTCTGTAGTTGTGACGAATAAAACCAATGAGCTGGAGAGTTTTTTTGATGTTTCTGTACAAGTTGATTAAAGAAGCTTCTGTAACTCTTTGTTTTTTTTACTCTTCTCATTAGTTTAGCTTTAATTTTCAATATGTGTAGCGAGTAGTTTTTTTACTTTTGCTAAAGGTTACTTGAAGCCTTAATTTGTATCGTGATGACTTGATTAAGCTTTAATTTCAATATCAGTTGATTATTTCTTGATTTTAAGCATATTTTTATCTTTGATTGTGTTAAGATTAATTGTTGTTTTATTGAATCAATAACTAAAAATTGGTTTGGGTACTATCATTGATCTATATGTTCTTGGGCTAATCTTTTATTATCTATGCATGATTATTTTCTAACTTTGAGGTAGTTGTGTATTAATAATATTAATTAATATTAAGATAGGAGAAACTAGGAATAAATTGGAGTTGAAATTTTTAGTGAAAGAAATCAATGAATATTTAAGAATATAAATTGGATTTTTATGCTAAGTGTTAAATTTTTCTTAAACGAGAATTTGATGCTTAAGAAAGGTATTCTTGATTCAAGATATCAAGCTTTATTTTATCTGATTTTTCCATAATTACTGGTATTTCTATTGGATTTAAGTCATTGCAGTATAAATTAAGGTGGATAGCCCATTAGTGAAAGTTGTTTCCTTGTTTTCATTTAAGATCTAGTTTATTTACGTCAGTTGTTTATTTTAAATAATTGTTTTCAATTTTAATGGAGTTATAAAAATCATAACCTCTGGGATTTTTCTTCTCTCTTTTACACACGAACTTCAGTTTTAAAATTCAAAATTCTTTCATACAAACACAAGTTTCCCTTAAGTTTGACATCTAAGGTCTTAATCTATATTTTTCTGTATTACTAGCTGATTTAGTATACTTGTTAGACACCAATCAATGACTGATTGGGTCACCATTTGATATTCTAAAAGGTACGAGGCTTGGGTTAATGGTCTTCCCTAACACTTCCCTAGATTGAGTGAATGCAGGGTCTTGCTTTGGGATTGCACCGAGGTTAAAAAAGGGATGCCTAACTTAATTCTAAAGCCCTAGAATGGATGCAATGCAATTTATTTCAAAAAGAGATAAAATTTATTAATCTCTAAACTCATTTATAATAGATCAACCAAAGGTACTTTTAGAGCAAAATCTCGTGATCCCTATGGGAGTCGCCACTATGATATACGTTGAACCTTGTAAGCATTCGATTTACTCTCGAAAGCCCAGTTATAAGACTCGAGATTGAATAAAGGTCAAGTTAACTCATGAAGGCTAGTTGCTTTGTAATACATAGGATTTTATTCCCATATATTATTAACAAATCAACCTACAAGGGAATCTATTGGGCACTATAAGGTAAGTATCATGGAGTTGCCACCTAATAAAATATTAGAAAAGTGAGTTCTAACCACATGAAGCAAAAGCCAGAGATAGTTCAGACTTTATTCCTACTTATACCTTTGCTTAATGTTATATAAATGAGTTTTAGTGATTAATTTATTTTACCTCCTTTCTCACATGAGACATCATGCTAGAAAAGTAAGGTGCACTCAAGCATATTGGAATGCGGTAAAACATAAATATCAAAATTTGTAAAAGCATGTTAAGCATTATAAGAATAAATGTGAAAATAAAATCATACAAAAATTGGGGAAATAATTGATTTTATTTAGATAAGGATGTTGGTCCTCACATGCAAATTACATAAAAGAGTTTTGCATGTATTTCGGATGAAAATAAAGGCATTAAGCCCATGTAGCTTTGAAAGAGATATGTGCATCACAGTCACTAGAATGAGTTTCTAGGTTAAGTCATGGCCTAAGGCCATGGCTCACTTATGAGTCACACCTTAAGGGTGTGACTCACCCTTTTCCCCCCCTTTTTCCCCTTTGCTCTATAACTACTCCCCTAACCCATTTTTCACCCATTTCTCTTATTTTTATGATTTCTTATATTATTTGTTTTATTTTTTCCATATTTATTTATGTGTTAATTTGACATTGTATTTATTTGTTATTCACATTAATCTTTATTTACCTATTTATTATTGATCCTATTATTATCAATATTATTAGTTACCATGCAATTCACACAACATGTCCCATGATATTATTTACTTAGTATAATTTATTTTAATTTATGAATTTTATTATTTTTCATATTTAATATATAAATTATAAACTTACATATTTACACTTATACATAATTCTCTTTAATTCAATTACATACTAGCAAAATATATGCTTTTGATTTTTTGACCTGAATCATACGTGTTCATTGGGTCCCCTATTGACCCTTAGGCTAAACTTCACCTAGAAAGAAAACTACATAACCTTCTTTATGGGAGTGATAAGGTTGGAAGGCTTTGTCTTGCTTATATGTGGTTGTGATTAACATCTAATAAATGCATTCATTGCATCCATGCATCATGTATATGCCATGTTTATGCATCATCATCATGCATCACTCTTAACGCTCTACTTTTGTAGCCATCATAGATTCATTTAGATGCTTCAAAGGGCCAGATGATTGCCTTGTTCAAAGATATATATTTGGGTTACCACAATGCAGTCAAAAGCTAAGTCTGAGGTTGAGTCAAAATTTGGTTTGAGTGAGTTTTTAGAGAGCAATAGGGAAACTACTATAGAGATAGATATGGTTGATGATGAAAGATAATAAAATTAGGTGAGTAAAGTAACAAATGATCTTGGTATAAGGATGTCTAATTTGAAAGAAAGACTAGCTTTTATTTTGATGCCCCCAGTTCTGTAGGATGAACTAGACAGGAAATTAGATAGGTGAGAATTCAAAAAGCATATATTGGCTATGATTGGTGGCCCGGTGGCTTCTTCAGTATCTAACCCTAGAACTTAGCCTGGAGCGACTGTTCATAGATCAGTAGAGCTAACTTTTGTTGGGAATGCTCCCACCCATTATAGAGCCTCGAGTGCCACTAGTCAATTAGAGAAGAGAAGGGAGGTATAAACCTATGAATGACTATATTGAAGAGGATGAAGAGGAATAGCCTCTTATGGTTGTAGTAAGGAATAAGGGCCTTTATACTGAAGTTGCTACTTTAAAAAAGATGGAAGAAAAATAAAGGCTATAGCTCGAGTGTTGTCTGGTGGTAGGGGAATAAACCCTAAAGATATGGAATTATATGGGGATGAGTTGCTCCTTTAAAGGTTTAAGATGTAGATTTACCTAAGTTTATTGTTACTTTTAACCCTTATGCACATATTAAGTAGTATACTTTGATTATGAAGTGGACTACTTTGACTAAGAAATGAAAAGTGGAGTACTTTTGCTTAAGCTTTGTGGGTCTAATGATAGACTAGTATAATGGGTTGGATAGATACACCAACGACAATTGGGATTTGCTAATGAAAGATTTTATTAGGTAATATCACTATAGCACCAAGATTGAGATCACTCTAAAAGACATTAAATTGCTATAACAAAAGCATGATGAGTCCTTTCACGAGTACTTAACAAGGTGGAGGAACAGAGTGATGGAAATAAAGAGAAAATCAAATATAAATGACCATATCAGGCTCTTCATTAGGAATGCAAGTACCTATCTAAAGGATGGCTTGAAAATAAAGGGGATAAAACATTGGGAATCCTTAAAGGACATAGCCATGGAAGCTGAAAATGAGTACTTAGCCAAGAGGGCTATTAATGAGGGTGTAATGAGGAACTTTGGCAATAATAAGGCTTCCAGAAGTAATAGTAGAGGTAATAAAAGACAATTAAATTATCTATTATGGAGGCCAATTAGAGGTATTACTCTAACATAAGAAAGTCTTTATCTTGGGTGTTAGACTGATTAAGTAGGGAAAGGAAGCTACAATTGTTGCCATCGAGGCCTGCTAAGAGTTAGGCATTGCCCTATCGTAAAGAGGATCAGTATTATGCCTAACACTAGCACATAGGGAATATTACGTATTATTGTTGCACCCTAAGGAATAAGATTCAAGATCTAATAAATAGAAAATGAAATCTTGAAAAGAGAGAGAAAAAAAAAAGAAAGAAGGGTATAATGTTATATTGCCTCCTATTTTCATGGTTGGCTCTAACCTTATAAAGTGGTATGTGATGAAGGACTTATATGGAAATAAGTACATGGTTATGAGTCATTCCACCCTTAAAGTAACAAAACCAATTGAGAAAAATTAGCCAATTTTTATGATTGATTATTGGGATTCTCCTACCAAGAGTGAGGATGAAGGGCTAATTGTGTTAATTGATATTTAGAGTTCAACTATTAAGAGTGAGGAGGAAGTAAGGGAAGAGAATAAGGTAAAAGCAGTCACTAGAAGTGGAAGGGTGGTGACTAAGGTTGAGAAATAGCTAGCCCCTACCTTTGTGCCTATAAAAAGAGAAGTAAAGGATAATCAAATCATCAAGCAGTTAAAGAAAACCCAGGCTCAAATTCCATTTGGGATTTATTAAGGACGTCTCTATCACATAAGAAGAAATTAGTTGAGGCTTTGTGTGAATCCACTGTGTCCACTAATGGTTATTCCTGCCTTTAGTTGGAATGAGAGTATGGTGAACAAAGTCTGACTTGACCAATTCTGCTTATGAAAATTCTAAATGGTAGGCTATAGGGATTTTTAAGGTTATAATGAAGACAATACCAATTGAGATTAAAGCAAGTTTGTAGTATTGCCTATTCCTACCTATTTTTTAGTATTGCTTAGAGGGCCATGGTTCCATTAGTTAAAAGGTGCACCTTCTACGCTACATCAAATAATCAAGACACCATATAATGGTCAGGTGGTCACCATCAAAGCTTTAAGAAAGAATTAGGTATCTAATCTTAAGATTACAAAGCAGCCATTTAGTGGGTTTCGTGTGTCTATGATTAATGATGTTAAGAGTAGAGATGGTTTAGCTGATAGCCTATAGGTGATCAACATGCTGAAAAATATGCACATCTTGCCTAGAGCTAGATTGGTTAAGAATTTTTCAGGGCCTTTAAATTGCAATCACCACTAAGGGTCAGACAGATAGAAATGGCCTAGGCTACACTGGTTTAGAAAAAAGAGTAAGGGAAAGGGGGTAGCAAGTGAAGTTCATTATATTTTCGAGAATTTTATGACAGCCTCGGGAGTCTACCTTTATTATAGGGAGAATGAGCCTCATATGGTAGGAGCCAAGATTGTGCTAGATTTTGAATTTGTTTATTGATGTCTTTAATTGGGAATAAGCCATTATTAGGCTAGTTGAGGGTTTCTAGGATGAAAAGACCCTTTTTACATCACTCAGCTTGGGATAGGGAATTGCTAGAGGAGATCTTGACTAAAAAACTACTTGATGTTCAGAAGAAGGGAAAAGAGAAAATGGAAACTGAGGCACTATTAGAGCCAAACCTTAAAGTTGGGGAGGCATCTACTGTGACACCCTAACTCTAAATTCTAACCTTAATACTGCATCTAACATTCCTGGTCACATCATGTCATGTTGTCATGCCTTTTAACAAATATTATTCACCCTAGTGATTCATCAATTTAACTATCATGTATATAATTTAGGTGTTACCTTAATCATGATTATATTAGGTTCCACTGTAGCACCCTTAACAAGTGCACAAAGCCTATTAACATATATACATATCTGGTGCATGCATAATCTATAGGTTAACCTGGAATTTTATGAAAAAATAATCATATTATATCCACCCACAATCTAGAAGGACATGCAAGCAAAGGCAATTAAGTAAATTTTATAGTCCTCTATATTACAATTCCTGAATTAAATCATGGCAAAATATAAGACTAGATAAAAATGAATTATCCATAAAATGTCCTATGTCCAAAATCTGGATTGACTCTTGTTGGCCAACTGATGCAGAATTAAGTCCCTAAACAACCTCCAAACAAACCTACATGGATATAAAACAACCCATGCTAAGCTATAAAGCTTATTGGGGAAATAACATTTGAAAATAACATGGTCGACCATAAACATCTTCAAACTAACATTGCAATAAGAATATCAACATAATTATATCATGATTTCAATTCATCCTAACAATCTATAGCAAAAAGGAAATGAAGATGAAACATTGTAATAAGTCTTTCATCATGCATTACATTATATGGATGAAGTAATCGATACATGTATTTCTTCTTTTGAACACATCTCCTAAACTTTAATAGCCTTCCTATGTGCTAGTTCAAAGGGTGGATAATGAGAGCAATGGATACCCGAAGGTATCAAACAAAGGATATCCTAAGATATCAAACAATGGATCCAAGGGGTTGAACTATGGTTCCATTAAAGGAACAAACAATGGACCTAAACAAGGTCAACTATGGCAGTTGCAACTATATCCCTTTAGGCATGCCTATCTAATCCACAATTGAACTAAGACCGTAGGCTTAACCATTTTTATGAATATTTGATTCATCATGCTTTTCCTTACACAGTACAATATTTGCTCAAGCCACAATTCATTTATGAATTCACATTTCATATTCATATAATGGCATCAACATTTGTTATCACAACTCATAATTCATATATAGTGAAATTAAACTTGTTTAAAAACAAATGTTTTTGTACTTCATACATACATACATACATACATACATACATACATACATACATACATACATATATATATATATATAGCAATTTAATGCAATCACAACATTAATACACTTACAGTTATAAGTCTAAACAAGTTGTAATTAGCACTTACTTGATAATCTTGCTATGATCACTTTTTACTTGATAGTTAAGGGTTGATAGTAAAGGCATAGCATAAAATAGTCACATTTACCTTTAGAAAAATACTCATTAAGTGTGTGTCAATTAGATTGCATTAGAGGGTTAATTGTCTTTATAAGGAGCATGGCTTATTCAAAATTATTGTGAAAACATTTTGATAGACAATCCAAGTGAGTGCATAAGATAGTGAAGTGAAGAGCAATGAAGTATCAATTGGCCATGCATCATATACAGGTATACCTTGAATGGTCGTGCATCACAAGGTAAGGAACCCTGCATGGCTGCGCACCACAAGGTTGGAAGCCTTGCATGGTCATGCACCATAAGGCTTTTGGCCTTGCATGGTCGTGCACCACAAGGCTGGAAGCCTTGCATGGCCACTCGCCATAAGGCTTCTAGCCTTACATGGCTATGCACCACAAGGCTGGAAGCCTTGCATGGCCACGTGCCACAAGGCTTTTAGCCTTGTGTGGTCTGCACCATAAGAACAACATGAACATGAACAAATATGGTTATCAGATCAATTAAAAATAGTAGAAATGCTCAATAAGGCAATCAATCTAACGCTAAAACTCATCTTAAAAATCAATTAGCTCAACTTTAAATTGAGGGTTTCACTGGTTAAAGAATCCAATTCACATACCCTAATTTTTATAGATCCATCTATAGACAACTTCATATATAGCACAAACCAAACAGTATTCCCACACCTGAACACCGTGACTTCTTTACTCCTTCAAGATCCCTTTGCCCTTATCCTTGCTTATCTCAAAACCCAGTTCCATACTTAGAGAGAGAGAGAGATGGTCTTCCTTTGAAAAAATAGTGATATTAATCACTGAGCATGTGAGGAAGCCTCTAGAAGACCAACAATTACCATTTAACCCCTTTCTCAATTTCTCTCTCAAAGCTAACCCCTCTAAACTTTTAATTTCTTTTTTGACCACAAAACAATCTTAAATCATAATTCTTACCCCAACACCACTTTTATCAATCAATTAACCCCCTATTTATTAATTCAATGAAATTACCATATTACCCTTCATGAAACTTTATTCCAATATGGCTATAACGATATAAGCATTAATTTAGCATGCAAACTCATCTAATTAAACATTGTTTCTACCAAGGTCAAGATTAGGCCCTCACATCTACAGTTGAGCTAAAACCTAAAGATGATGATTTTATTAATTTTGTTTATGCTTTTTACTTTTTGATGAGAACAATTCCATTTCTTTTTATTACATTAATAACATGAACGATTTTGCTTACTTGTGTGATGTTTTTTTTTATTTTAATATGTATAATCATCATCATAAATCATTCATATTTGACATCAACTCAACTAATACATGTTCATTTAATCTTAATACGAAATAAAATCCTAAAGAAATCTTATTAGCATTAAACATAACTCCTGAAGAGAGAGAAAAATTTGAGAGAATATTGAAAAAAAAAATGAAAGCATCTTTGCCTAAACCTATGAAGACATGCCAAGGATTTATCAAGAGATAACAGAACATGCCATTCCTGCCTACTTAGGTTATAAGAAAGTTAAGCAGAAGCTTAACTGGCTTAGACTTGAGTGGGCTGAGAAGGATAAAGAAAAAGTAAGGAAGCAAAAAAAAAGTTAAGTTCTTACTGTAGGTTCAATATCTAATGTGCCTAGCAAATGTAGTCTTTGTTGCTAAAAAGGATGAAAAGGTTAGAGTCTATATCGATTATAAGGATTTGAACAAAGCTTATCCTAAAGACGATTTTCCACTGCCTCATATAGATATCTTATTGGATAGTGCAGCTGCTTGTGCTATGTACAGATTCATAAATTGGTATGCTGGATATAATCAAATTTTAAACAAAATTTTAGATAAGATCAAGATAGCTTTCATCACTTAATGGGGTACTTATGCCAATTGGGTAATACCATTCGGAGTTAAGAATGCAACTACCACTTATTAGAGGATGGCAACTAGGATTTTAGATAACTTGAACCATAAGGAGGTAGAAGTTTATATGGATGACATGATGATCAAGTCAGCTACTTGAGAAGGCCACTTTGAGGCATTGAAGAAGCTCTTTCAAAGGATTGACAAGTATAACCTTTGCCTCAACCTAGAGAAATGCATATTTGGGGTTTTTTCAGAAAAGCTTTTAGGACATGTGGTGAGTTAGAAAAGGATAAAGATAAGACCTTGAAAAAGTGAAGGCTATTAGGGAAATTTCTATGCCCTATAAGGAAAAGAAAGGTAGAGGGTTCCTAGGTAGGTTTTAGTGCATCAATCGGTTTATAGATAAGTTGACCTCAATTTGTGAGCCAATTTTCAAATTGTTTAGAAAAGACCAACCAGTGGTTTGGAATGAAGACTATCAAAAGGCATTTGAAACCATTAAAAATACATATTGCATCCACCAGTGATGAGACCACCGTAATCAGGCAAACCCTTGATCTTGTGTATAGCCATAAAAGACAGCTTAGTAGGAACTATGGGCTTAGAAAGATGACTTTAGGATTAAGTATACAGTGTACTACCTCAATAAGAAATTCTCTCTATATGAAGCTAAGTATATGGGGGTAGAGAAGATTTGCTTAGCAGTCATTTAGGCTTCAAAGAAATTAAGGGACTATTTTAATTCTTACAGAGGGTTAGCAGTGGTCAAGTAGAACCTTCTTGAGTACTTATAAGAAGAGCCTTCGCTATTAGGGAAAATGGGTAGGTGGTTAATACTCTTATAGGAGTTTGACATTGAGTATATCACTAGGAAAACCATTAAAGGGAAAGTTATGGTAGAATTCTTAGTAGATTAATGACTAGAGGGAAAAAAGTTAACCTAGGAGTTTCCTGATCAAGATATTGCAGCTATAATAATCCAAGGTCGGTATATGTACTTTAATAGGGCTATGAACAATAAAAGAGCTAGAGTATAAGTGATTTTGGTGACCTTAGAAGGAGAGAAGCTACCTTTAGCTAAGAAATTGAGGTGCAAGGCCATAAACAATAAAAGGGAGTATGAAGCCTACACTTTGGGTTAAAAGCTTTATTAGCTATGAGGGAAAAATTTGTTGAGGTATTTGAAGATTCATCTTTGGTAGTTTACTAGGTAAGAGGTGAATTCTCTATGAAAGAAAAGCGTCTGATGCCTTACATCAAGTGTTTCAAGGCATTGAGCAGTCAGTTTGAAGTATGTACTTTTGGATACGTGCCTAAAGATGAGAATCAGTTTGTTAATGCCTTAGCTATTTTGGATATTGAAGTGGATGATGGGAAGCCTTGGTATTTCAACATTTAAAACTACTTAAAGAAGTCACTATTTCTATAAGAGGCCACTAAAAAGGACCAAAAGATGATCTATTAGTTGTTTACTTAGTTTATTAGCATAAGTAGAGTGTTTTCTAAAAGATAGCTTGATTGTATTCAATTAAGATGCTTGAATGAAAAAAAAAAGCTAAGAAGGACATAAACGAAGTACATGCAGATGTGTGCAAAGCTCCCATAAATGGTTTAGCATTAGCAAAGAAGATTATATGCCAACAGTTCATTTAGCGTATAATGAACACAGACTGCCAGTTGTGCCAACAATATGCAGATTTACTACAGTATTACCAAATGTACATGAAGGAATGCCATCTATGCCATAGACTACTTCATAAAATGAATGTGAATGAATAATGTATTTGATATTTTTGGTATTCTTGCATGCTCATTGCAAATCTCTCCCTCCCTTCCTCACATCTCACATTCCTTTCTACCTTTATCAATTGAAAACTGCTTTTAATGAAATCTGAGGTACAGATTAAAGAGAATTGAATTTGTTACATAATTTAAGAACACACAACATAGCAAATCATCAGGTTTCATACCTAAATAATGTAGTAACATGTTGCACTGCATTAGCAAAGTTTTATGCTTTCTCCTACCTTTGCTTGCACATCAATGCCATTTAAATTTCAAGGTCCACATATGTCGTTGAATTCTTCAGGTAGAATTAAAAATAATTGCTATCGCCTTATCACAGATTCATATGTTCATTATTGGAATATCAGAGATAAAGACAATGTGATAATTTTTTGCAACTACAATATAATTTGTTGCCCCATGCTGCATATAATTAACATCAAGGCAAACCAACACAGAAAAATGGAAGGGAAAGGAAAGGGTTAAAATTGAAAAATAATAATCTACCATCTCAAAATAAAATAAACATACAAGATTTCAAATTTTTTAAAATTGTCAGCAACGAGATTAGAAGAGTAACCACATCTTCCAATAATGACAACTTTCAAAATCCAAAAGAACAAAGTTAAGCAGGGATCTTTTTTTATCAAGGAACTTTGTAAAAGTGATTTACAACATTTAAGACCCAATTTTTTTAGAGTCATTTTTATACTTGCTTATCTCTCTTATGCATGTGCAACTAAATTTGATATTACTACCCTTAACTTCTTAGATTTATTTTAGCATTTAGTTATTTCTTTTCTTATCTTTTCCTTAATTTTATTTTTAAAAAATAATCAAGATCCATGGTACTCTTGTACTTTTAATTTAGAACGTTAAAACACTGGATAGATTTGCAATTAATTAATGAGTGCTATCATTATGCCAACAGTATGCAGATTTAAGACATTTGCTAGTTTCTAAGCTATGTAACTTTACATCACCTTGGCCATTTGTCATGTGGGGTATAGATATCATGGGAATGATCCATCTAATGGCATTAAACAGGAAAATATTTGTCATAGTTTCCATATACTACTTCAAAAAGTAGGTGGAAGTCGAATCCTTTAAGAAAGTGGATGCTAAAGACATGGCTAAGTTCATTGGGAAGAGTTTAATATGTAGATATATGTTACCTTACCAAATAGTGTCAGATACTTAGATGCAGTTTCAGGCTAAAACTAAATAGATGCTCAGAAAGTATGGAATTCAACACCATATGTCTTTGCTTTATAGACCTCATACAAATGGGGCAGTCAAAGTGGCTAACAAGAATGTTAAAAGGATTTTAGCTAAGATGGTTTGAACTTACAAGGACTAGGTTGATAAGCTGCCTTTTGCACTATAGGGTTATCAAACTATAACTAAAACTTTGATATGACCCATTCTATTGTCTTTGGTTTATAGGATAAAAGTTGTGCCACTAGTCAAGATTGGACTCCAGTCTTTGAGGGTGGTCTTAGAAGTTAGGCTACTTGAAATAGAATAGATCGAACGAAGGTTGCTATAGCTTAACATGCTAAATAGGGATAGGATGTGAGCTTACTATCATAGCCAAATCTATCAGAAGAGGTTAGCTCACTCATTGGGGAAAAAGGTTAGGAAGTATCCTTTCAAAAAAAGGGATTTAGTGTTTAAACAAATAAGGCTAGGAATTCCAGACAATCGAGGCAAGTTTAGACCTATATGGGAAGGATCATTCATGTCAAAAAAGCTTCTATCTAAGGGGGTAACTATCTTGATTGACGATGATGGCAATGAGTTCAAGGAGTTGGTCAACATTGACAGATTAAAAAGTTTACAAGGCTAGACTCAAAGAGAAAAAGAAAAGAATGAAAACCTCGTAAGTTAAAAACTAAAAACAATTATGGCATTGCTAAAATTAGGTTCCCTATTAGGGTAAAAACAAAAAAAAAACATCATAGGGAAAAATTAAAGGCTAAAAAAAATAATCAACCAAGAAAACTCGAGTGGGATGATTGATGATAAGAGTTTTGATGCTCTTAGGATTTCATTCTGAGATCAGACAACTTGTATTTTTAAGTTGAATGTTAAATAAAGATCATGTGTACTAAAATTAGATAAAAATGTCATATCTGTATGCAATGTTTTATTAATATGATCAAAAGAAATTTATCAAACATGTTTAAAGTGAAACATTTTAATGAAAACAAAGATACAATGTTTCTATTACATCTAACTCTCTATCTATCCTCAGCTGATGTCACTGAGCCTCAACCAATATAATCTATTATTAACCACAAGATTAGTGACCCACCTCTTGTACTCGATGGGAGTAGAGAAGTCACAATCTGCAATCTCTAACAAGACAATCTTCATAGGAAGCTGAGCCTAGAATTGGTGGTTATAGGCAAAAAAATCGATAGAGAAAGGACCAATATGGAAGGACAGAAGGCATTTAACAATATCCTACCACTCCAAACTGGTTAGCACAGCGGGTAGTAATGCAAAAAGTGGCCTGATACAACACAAAGGAATACACCTAAAAGATCCATCCTTGGTCACAAAACGAAGAGGTATCATTGAGTACCAAAAAGTAATGTCATCATCCAATATAAAGGTCAACCAAATAGCCCCCTCATGAGGAGAAAAAAAGTCACATAGCTTCCATCTACAAGAATGATGATCTAAATCATAGTGACCGATCACATTAGAAGGAAGTTTTATCAATAGCTTCAGCTTCTCTTGCAACTAGATATGTGAATGGAAAAATAATAAATAAATAAATAAAATAAAAAATAAAAGGAAAAAAGAGCTGCTTGGGTGAGTTGGATTCATCTCAGGTAAAAATAAGACAAAATAAATATGTGAAAATCCAAACAAACATATTTTCAAATAAGAAAACCTAGTATGAAAACCCACAAGGGGTGCACTACCTTTAAAATAATGATGTACCTAAAGTAATTAGGGGTTGCCATTAAGGAAAGCAATAGGATCAGCATATATAACATCAAGACCTATGATGGCATCCACCAAGATCATAGGAAATGGGGACAGTCCATGGCATACTCTTTTTACAATACCAAATAATTAGTAATCTCTTTTTGAACTACCGAGGCTCACTATCAAGTATCGAGCAAAGCTATAAAACAAGATGACACTAGTCTAGTATCTATAGTGCTTGGATAGATCAAACATATCATCAAGCCAATCCTTCAAGAAGAAAGGAACTCCCAGGTATACCAATCTACAAATAGTAGAAAGGAGGAGACCAAAAGTATATGCCACCTTTCTTGGGTAATTAATCATGGGTTAAGGCACACAAGGTAAGGTGCCTAGAGAGTATCTTAAACCCAAGATCTTAGCAAAATCCTCGGCTAGAGGGCATAACTTTTGATGTGTGAAATGAAAGATATGAAATCGAGGATCCTAGTATTGAGCAACTGATAAGATCAAAGTGTTATCAGGCTTCACCCACCTTAAAAATCTCAAAAGTGATCAGCCAAGCAAAATAAGATTTTCATAGCTTTTTGGGTCATCTAAGAGTTGATGAAGTCTATTTATAACCTAATCTAACATGATGAGGTATGCAAGTGGTCTTTATCTAAGAAATAAAAAAATAAATAAATAAGAGAGAGAGAAAAAGAACAAAAGAATAAAAGTAAATAATAATAATAATAATATTAATAAAAATAATAACAAAAAGGAAAGAGAAAGAAAGAAAAAAAAAGAAGAAAAAGGAAGAGGAATACGTAGAAGAGAAGATTCACTCGGTAGGTGGAGAGTTAAGGCACATAATCCAAAGGATATGACAACTATTTATAAGATGACCTAATAGATGACCATTCTTTAGGAGTGACTCATAGCCTGGCCGTCTGTCACCCCTTGACTACTTGATTGAGTCTTTCTACATGTCCCACGCTTTATATATACATTTTTGCTTCCATTTTATTTTTATTTTTGTAGGAAATGTAAGAAACACACTGACAATATGGAAGTTCTCTAAAGTTTTAAAAATTTAGGGAGTATTTAATTTAGAAAATACTTTTGTCATAAAAAATAAAAAGTAATAATAACCATAAATATTTGTGAATAATGAAAATTATTTGGTTGTAAACTAAAATGGTTTATTGGTGTAAAATAGAGTAAAGTAATATAATAGAAGAAAAATGAAAATAAAGATAAAAATAAATAAAAGAAAAAAGAAAAAAATTTAAAAATCTCAAAAGGAGCGACATACGAGACATAAGTGGCACTTATTGCTTGCTTGTGATAGACACCTTACCTGTTTGTCACTCGAAATTCAAAATTCTTTGGCTTTTCTTCTTCTTTTTTTTCTCTCCCAAATGACCATTAATGATGATTTTAAATGTTTTCTTCTCAACTTTTTGGCTCTTTCTCACCCATTTCTCAACCTTTTCACAATCCATTTGTTCCAAAATTTCTCTGGGATCTATGCGCACTTCGAGATGGTCTCCATTTTAATTTTGATCAAGTATTTAAGACACCCATTTTTACTACCCTTCAAGTAAGTTTTAAATTTAGTTTTAGTTATTAATTGTTATTGACCTTCTATTTTGTTGTTTAAATGCTCATAATATGTTTAATAATATTGGATTTATCTTCCTCTCTTTGTTAGTTTTAGAGAGCTTTTTTTCTTGTTATTTGCTTAGTTTGCTGGAACTTATTTGGCTTGATGATTTTCGTTGGCTCAATTTCCTTAACCTAGTGTACATTGATAAAATCTACAAAAATGAAGATGTGTTTATGTGTTGGAGTTGTAGGAATTGACACTTAGATTTTATTTTGGATTACACTATTGCTTTAAACTTGATATATTTAGCTTAATTTGAATATTATATCAATGTAGATTATTATAAGTTATGCTTCATCGATAATTTGTAATTGGAACCATCTCAAAAGTAGCTAGTGTAAATTGAATAAAAGAATAAAAAATAAATAAACATGTTGCCTTATCACATCAAACATAGCAGAGAATAACTTCTAAAACTAAATTGCTTGGTGGCCATTTGGGCCTGTGTTATTGGTTTTAAAATGTTTTTTTGTACAGGAGGTGGGCACATTTCTAGTCGAAATACTTTCGAATTTTTGCCAGATTTTTTTATGAATTTTTTTAATTTTTTGCTTGACATGCATGTTTGCTAGACACACCTCATTGGGTTTAGGATTTACGATGGGTCTTATGGCACTTAATGCGCATTTAAATATAAGTGGGCTAGCATCAATTTAAGTCTGCATGCTGAATTTAATTACTTGCAATACAAGCCATTTTCCAAAAGAATAACTTTTGACCATTTACATATGACTCCATGCTATGAGGCATAGGCTACACCCACTCTACTAACTCCTGTGTTGATGACTGTTCGAAAGGCATGTAGATATCAGGCCTTATCTTGAATTCAGTATCGGACCAGTAGGTTTATATCCTGTCAGTTCTTATAAAAGGTGGGCATGTTAGATAAGGTAGATGGACTATTGGCTGCTAAAGGGTGGACCACATTTTTTACCCCTGCCAATCTCACATATCCTGAAGTTAGATGGGAATTTTTTATGACTCTACACTATAGAGGATTCTAAAGACAAGACATGAAAGAGGGTATTGTCATCTTTAAAATATGAGGCATCCTGTATAGTATCACTCGATTTCGATTCATTGAGGCCATAGGGTTGCCTATTGTAGTAAAGAGGAGTAGAGAGATAGCACTGGGTGCATATTACATTAACTGGGGCTATATACCAGCCGAATACGGCCAAGAGCACCATGCTTGCTAACCAAGTCTAGAGATACATCCAAAGGGTTCTCACCACATCATATCTCGGCTGTACCGATAGCCTAAGGTCATTTATTATGATTAACATCTTCTGCCTATGGGCTATGCAGAACCATAAGAGGGTACACATCACTCATAAGATCATTTTTACCTTGGTTAGGGTAGCCATGCAATCTACCACACAAATATGTGAAAGCGGGTTGTGGTACACCCATTGTTACAATTGAAGGCATATAAGAGTACATTCGGGCTACCATTCGAGGGGGACATCTTTACAGACTTACAGATGGCTTTTATTATGAAAAAGGTTGAGTTAGTTTAAAGATAGGTTCAACGATACAAGCTGTTAATAGTTCTAGAGACTAAAGTATAGTGTAGATTCTAGGAGCATGAAACACCTTCAGTACCATCATGTGAGACCCCTAACATGACCCTAGTTAGAAATGCATGTTTTTAATAGGGTTATAATTAATTGAGATCAATTTAAAAATATGAACTTCATATAAGGTGTGGGACAAGTGATAAATTCTTTTATTATATTAATTGCATTAAAGAAATTAAATTATTATTTTGGTTTAATAATGTTCAAGGGTGTAATTGAAGCATGAAGTATTAATTTAGGGGTTAATTTATAAATATGGCATTTTAAGGGTCAAATGTGAATAAAAGAATGATTTTAGAGGTTGATTTAAGAGAAGGAATAAATGGAGAGGTCAATGTATAGCATGCTAAAAGGTGAGAGATATATGTGGGACATGCAAAAAGTGGAAGGATTAAAATGGGGAGTTTTCATGTCACTATATATAAGAAGAGAGAGATGAGGGAAGGGACGGCATTTCCTTTAGAAGTTACATAAATTTGTTTCTTCTCTTTAAGTATATTCATTGTTAATCTCTTTGAGAAATCCTTGAAGAAAAATCCTTGCATGTGGAATTAGTCAAGGATAACTAGTGTTAAACATTAAGGTAAGCTTCTTAATTTGATAATTCATCTCTTCTTCTTCATCTTCTTCTTATTTGGTTGATGGTGGATTGAGTTAAATGATGAAATTTTATGTTAAATGGATGAATTGTTGTTAAAGGAGAAGAAGGAGGAAAGAGCAAATGAAAAGGGAAGGTACAAGATTAGAGCTAAAAGGGGAATTTTCAGCCAAGGTATGGGATTCTTAGGATTCTCATGTATGTATATGATTAAATGGAGAAGAAAAATGATTTGTTGTATGATAGGTTGAACAAATAATTTGAGCCTAAATTCAAAGAAGATTTGATAAGAAGAAGCATGTAAATATCTAAAATTAGTTATTGTAATTTCAGCATAATTAGAGTTAGGAAGCTTGATTTGAGATAATTTTAAGTTTATACTTTACATAAGTAAAATATCATTAATTTTTAAGAAGCAACTTAGGGATAAATATGCCTATATGTTGTTCATAAATTCACTTGCAATTGTAGTGGACTACTGATTTTGGTTCTAAATCAATTTGTAGAAAATATGATGTAATTCCTGGTACAATAGTTAGAATGACATGAGGTAAAATTTGATGTAAAATATACTTATAAATGAACATTTTATATGGAGGAAGCATTGCCTAATTCTGTTTGTATGAATGTCTAATGTTGGCTTGAATTTCACAAGAACCGATTGCACTGTTAAGGAATAGATTGTGGTATTTTAGGCATAAATCTTGGTAGATGAGTTAAAATTCTATGATGTAAAATTTTGGATAAACTAGATACCTAGAACCAAAATTTTATTGAAGGAAAATTAGTCTGATTCCTTCCCTATTTTATTCTATGAATTTTATAAGTGGTAACAAAGAAAATCAAAAACTGTTTTTGATTTTATAAACTGCCTATGGTTTTTCTTGATTATCTCGAATTATATATGTGATATTGAGATGAATTTTGATATTTTAGAAACTAGACATACAGGGGAATAAATTTGTAGAAGATCACTTGACCTAAAAATAATTATTTCTAAATCAAAAATGGCACACAAGTTGGATCCAATATGCTGCCCCTGTGTAGAGTTTTGTAGTCAAAATCTTAACATATATTTTATTATAGTTTAAATATGGTTGTGCTAAATATGTGTCTATATGAAAACACATTGAATTGGATATAGCATATGATATTATTAATGATAAATTTCCATATATATATATACATATTCATATATGTATATAAGCAAAGATTATTGATAATGATATCAAATATGCATATGTGGTTGAACTTATATACTTGCTTTTTATATGCAAAATTATTTACATGTATGTACTCCCATGATGAGTAAATGTGTATTTCAACATGCACTTATACTATGAAATAAGAAATACGATAGTATTACCATGTTAAAGTGTAGTGCCTTAAGGATAACATGACAAAGTACATATTATGATGATTTATGGTCAATTGTCAATACTTGAATTGTTTTATGCCTATATGAATACATGTCTTTATATATACTAGGGAATATGTATCTTTTTGCATGATCACATACATATGATGTGCTATAATGTAAAGTTCTAAAAACAAGGCATGTTTTATGGTAAGCATTTGAACAGGTATGATAATTTACGTAATTATCATAGTATGATCATGCCAAAATGTGATATCTAATGATAGCATGATTAAAAAGTATGTGAATTACTATATGAACCTTGTATACAAAAGTATGCCATCACAATAATATATCTATCATATGGTTATACATGTGCAAATTCATTAATTAAGTGCAAGCATGATATATGAAAAAAGATTTAAATAGAGTATTGCCTGCAATTAGAGTTCAAATGTGAATAGATGGCCACCTATAGGGATATTGCAGCTGCCACCGTTAACCTGTTTAGGTCTAAAGTACAGTTGATCATTTTGCATCATGAACAGTCCATTTGGGTTGCTAGTTGACACCTTTTGGGTTCATTTGACCGGTCTACCATACAATCGACCCCATTTGGGTCTATAATTCTAATATCCTTGGATATCCACAGATTTGATACCCTCGGGTATCCACCGTTCTCATTATCCATCTTTAGAACTTAAGTAGGCTAGGTTAAAGTATAAATCCATCATAGTTAATTTCAGTATAACAAGGCATATGATATATGGAATATCATGTTTAACTGTGTATTCTAATGCATGTATTATATTTATTCAAATATATATATATATATATATATATATATATATATATATATGTTCAGATAATTATGTGAAGCTTTGAAAATTTATGGATGATAAATTGAATGTAAGATTACATTGCTGATTAAAATAATTATATTTTTAGCATATACTTATCTTTTATATGTTACTTTAAATGATTTCAATTTATGTATGATTTAATGATTCTGACAATCACTGTGAGTGGTCATCTTTCATTTTTAGTATCCCCATTAAGCTTTATAGCTTAGTATGGGTTATTTTATCCATGTAGTTTCTGTAGGGAAGGCTTTTGTACATGAACGTTCTCTGCATCAGGACAGGCCAACACCAGTTCATAGAAATTGATGTAGGAATATTTTGGTTTATTTTGTATAAGTCCTTTCATATGTTTAATATGTATAAAAGGCTATATAATATATGTAGATCATATGGAAGATAATGTTATAATAAGCTCACCATAAGAATGCAAGTATGTGCATGCATATAGAGCTAGAATGCTTATATATATATATATATATATATATATATATATATATATATATATATATATATATATATGCTAGATGAAATGCTGAGGGCTTTGCATGACAATGAACAAACTAAAATAGTTGTATCTAGCATGAATGTGATAAGTTGGTTGCTTGAAGAGTCATTATACATGTGGGACTAAAGAGATAGAAGTTGTGTGAAACACCTAATTAATTTACAAATTGTCTAATTAATTGGACAATTTAATATGATTATTGTTCATTTAATTTTGTTAATAACCTAACTTAATATGGCTTAAATTTATATCTTATTTTATTATGCATGTGAAACAACAAATGTAATGTGTACAAAATATTCTGGGTGGAATTCCTATCCAACTTCTTCTTCTTATAATTATTATTATTTTACAAATATAATTTCAATTTTCTATAGTCATCAATGATTAAAATTATAAAATGATAATAAGGAACCGAGTCATGGTATTTCAAATCTGATAAAAAATAATGAACGAAATTATAGTGTTTCAAATCCTATCAGTATTGTTGTTTTCATTAATATCATTATTGTTGTTAACCCTACCAATACTTTTAGCATTTTTCCTTCCAATTTGGATGGATAAAGTATAGTGTTCCAGCCAACTCTTAATCTCTTCCTCTTCTTCTTTTTCTTATTATTGTTGTTGTGATATTTCTTTTTGTTTCTTAAACTATCATCCTCTTTTTTTTAAAAAAAAAAATTCATTATTATCAAGAAGTGATAGGATTAAATTTCTTGAGTTTGGTCCAAGAGCTACTCTTATAAGAAGGTCAAACTCATGTTTTAATTCAACACATTAATTTACTAAAATGGTCTTATAATGTAAAAGCATATGATAATTCATTTATTGAATTAAATTTTATATAATTTTTAATTTTAATAATTTCAATCAAATGTAAGACATATAATAAATTCATAATAATCTTTAAATTAGAATTTAATAATAGGTTTAGAATTTAATGCCTTTTGGAATTAGAATTTGACATTATGTATAGTGTCAAGCTTTTAAAATTTGTATTATTTTCATTAATTTATTGAGTAAGTATGCATATATTGTATATATTTTCCACTAAAAGCTTTTTTTTTTTTGCTATATGTAAACTTATCATAATTACAATTATAAATATTTATTTTATTTTTTATAAATTTATCTTTAATGTTTTTGAGGTTCATACCAATTCTACTTTCAATTTCCATATATATATATATATATGAATGAATGAAAACAAATAAATTGTATCAAAATATTTTAGTTTACTTTTCTCCTTCGTAATCTATAATTTGTTACTATTAACTTTAGATAAAATACACGCATTAGAAATTATTAATTTTATAGCATCATATATCATTCTTAATTATTTGAAAATTAAATAAAAATATAAAAATAATTAAAATTGGTTGTGACGCAGGAAAAGATGTAGAGGAATGCAATCCATAATTTGCTATTTTAGTCCTAAAAATTGTAATCTAGGAAAGTTCTGTGTTTAGATTTGACAAAAAAAAAAGTTCTAAATTTAGAAATTTATTTCAACGTTTTACCGTTGCAAACTAGTGTTTATTTTAAACTCCTTATTTCAACAAGGAAAAAAAAGCATAATTTGATTTTTTATATATATAATAACTTAATTATTAAAATAAAGCAAAAAGTCAAAATTTATCAACTGCAAAGCAAAAATATATATTTTTTATTGTCGATAAAAAAATTAAAAATTAATTGAAGTGGTCGTTGGATAGAGTAGTTGAAACTTTTACTTGTATAGACAAAATAAAAAAAGAGTGGGAATACCAATTATGGGACAATTAATCTCACGGCTGAAGGGAAGCAAATGAAATCAGTAGTTGAGTGTGGGGCCAAGAAATATGAGAGAAAATCCTACACTAGCATTACTTAAGAATATGTTGCTTAGAAATTAAGCAAAGAAATCATTATGATATCTTAAGATCGTAATTTGGATTTAACCTTCTATTTCTTTTGTTGGCCAGATCACCGATCTCTCTATATATATAATTTTAGAGGTTGCAAATAGATGGATTGGACAGATTTTGGATTGGATCGTAAAAGGACGGATCATAAATATATCAAAAAATATAAGTCATAAATAAACCAATTTTCAAATGAGTTAGATGTATTTTGACCAACATATGGGTTTAATGCTTATTTGGGTTTAATGCTTATTGTTTCATTTTTATATAATTAGTTATAACTTATTTTATTATGCATGTGGAACAACAGCATTAATGTGTAAAAAAATATTCTGGGAGTAATTCCTATCTAACTTCTACTTTCTATAGTCATTAATGATTAAAATTATTAAATTATAATAAGGAATAGAGTCATGGTATTCCAAATCTGATAAATAATAATGAACGAAATTATAGTGTTTCAAATCCTATCAGCATTGTTGTTTTCATTAATATCATTGTTGTTATTAACCATACTAATATTTATTTTATTTTTTATAAATTTATCTTTAATGTTTTTGAGATTCATACCAATTCTACTTTCAATTTCCATATATATATATATATAGTAGGGGTGTGCATACCGAACTCGATTAACCCGAAACCCAAAATTTACATATTTTCTTCACCCGATCCGATCTTATATAAATATCGGATCCCTACCCGAACAACTCGATTTTTTCGGACCCCGATCCGAACAACCCGATTAACCCGAAATTAATTTTTTTAATTTACATATTTAAATTAAAATCTCAAATTAATACAAATAAATAATATTAAATATAATAAAAAATATTTTAAAAATACAACAAACTAACAATTTCAAAATTACATTAAATATATATTATATATTAATTAATATTGTAGAAAAATTATAATTTTTTTATTTATATATTTAATTTTCGGATTGTTCGGGTTAGTCGGGTTTCACCCGACCCGAAACCCGATTAATATATATATATATATCAAAAACCGATTCGACCCTAACAATCCGATTAACCCTATCCGATTTTATCGGTTCGGGTTGATCGGATTGATCATATCGGTTCGGTTTTTGCACACCCCTAATATATAGGTGGCAAATGGGTGGGTTAGATGGATTTGAGTTGGATCATTAATGGGTTAGGTCTTTAATAGGTTGGATTGATTTGGATCAACCCATGGATGATGAATTCTTCACAAATGACCTCATGTTCTCGTTTCTTCAACATAACTTTTATTTTTGAGGGTAAATATATATATATATATATATATATATATATGTTGCTATTTGGGATTAAATATATAAAATTAAAATTTTTTTTTTGGCTTCAAAGAACTTTCCATTCTTGAAGGGTTAATTGTCCACAAAATGAAAAATTAATTTTAGATTTTATAGAAGCAGCAGACAAAATTACAAAAGTTTTTAGGAATCTATACAATTGTCGAGTTGAATAAATATTGAACTGAAATTAACTTGTTTATTTTGTTATAATCATATATTTTCACAATTATTTTTTCCCTCTTAGGATTAATTATTGTAAGACAAATAGATTTAGTTAATAACTTAATAATTATCTAGTTTAATGTAATTCAAGTAATATATTACAATTCTTTATATATTAACAAAACTTTTATTTTTCTTCAATAACTTGAAGATATCCAGCAAATACACACTCTACAAATGAAAATGGACTCATTTCTGTTTTACAAATTTATAATAAGAAAATGAATTATTTCTTTTTACGGAAATGGTTATTGGTTTATGTGTAAAATTTTTATGGCTGACGTGAATAATGTTCATGCAATTCCTCTGCCTATGCAAGAAACAAGTATTATATCAGAGGCCAAGTGAAGGCGGCAAACGGAAATCGTTTTTTAATTTTTTAAATGTTGGTGAAATTAAACTCTCAAACTATTATTTTTATCTACTCGCATATTATTTTAATTCGTCCAAAATTTGGACTCCAAATCAATGTATTTTCTTTCTATAATTTATTTTTTTTATAATTCATCTATAACCTATAAAATTATTTTAAAATACTTCAAGCGAGGCGAGACTCTATGCTAATCAATGTATTTATTTTTTTAATTTATTTTTTTAAATCCCAAACTAAACAATTAATTAAGACACATAGTAGAGGAAATAAAAGAATTGACGCTCTTCTCA
>JBBPFJ010000304.1:0-34577 GCA_037975025.1 Excoecaria agallocha | reverse complement strand
TGAGTATCTTTTCAAATGTGTAAATGGATTATTTTTGCCAATTTATTGCTTAAGGTAATTTGACTTATAGCTTAAGTGAGCTTTTGAGCCTTATACATTGATATTTTTCTTATATGAGAGCCTTAATATGTTATTTTCTCTAGAATTTGTTCTTGGTAAATTTTGAGATTACATTTAGTATGAGATGTGCATGAAAAATGATAAGGGCATTTAGATTACACCATTTTGGCTTGTTTTAAAAACTTACCCTTTTTACTTTAGGTAGCCAATTTTGAGCCTTAAAACTATTTTTGTTGAGCAACATATAATTAGCCAATATCCTTTACTAAACAAAAAACCTATTTCTTTGTTTTACCCTTTTTGTGAAGAGAAATAAATTGTTCTATCTTTAGGAGATATATATTGTTAATGTAAGCATGATGTCATTTAAAAAATGAGAGTTAAATTCCATTCTTCTCTAGGATCAATATTAGAATAAGGCTAGCTTTTAAAGAAAAAAAAAAGAGAAAAAATATATAAAAATAAATAGAAAGAAAAAAAACAAAAAAAAAAAGAAAGAAAGAAAGAACAAGAGAAACTAGTAGTAGTGTGCCATTGAGAAGGGAATATGAGAAGTAAATTACATCATGCGATGCTTAAATTCTTAAACAAATCTCCTATGATATGGTAATATTGTTTCTATTCACAATTTAAGCTACTTAAACCAAAAATTATCCTACCTTAACCTAAGCCAAGCTACAACCCTTGTAAGACCCTTTTGATTTCATGTATTATTTTATACTAGTAGTGGAGATGTTTACTAATTACAAGCTTATGGTAGTCAATGGCATGTTCAAGGGATGAGAGAAACACTAACCCATAAACACATTGAGTGAATAAGTGCTTTAAGAATATAGTGTTTGAGTGAGAACTACTTTAGGCAACATTTGGTGTTACATAATGTTTACATGTGTTAAGATATTCAAGTTCTTAAGTTCATACATTCTTGTGCTTTGCTACTTCATAATTTTCTAAATGTGCATGGTTGTTTAAGTTTAATGGCGAATGGTTTTGTTTGAGACTTTGCAAACTTGGATAAAATTTGTAAAGAGATGAGAGTTTCTGCATGGTGTTTTCAAATATTTGCCAAATATAAATATGAGCTCCAAAATTATATGATTGTATTGTTTGCTTGTTTGGTAAGTTTTGCTTGGGGACAAGCAAAAGTTTAAGTGTGGGGGTCTGATATGAGCCTAAATAGCTCATATTTAATCCATTTTTTTATTACCAAAATAATATTTAGTTGTATTAAATTATGTTAGAATTAGGTGTGTTTAATGTATTTTGTCAAGTTTTGTTTATGTAGGATAAAAAGGAGAAAATGTGGAGGAGTAAAAATAAGTCAAGAAACTCCGTGTCCTGTCGCGAGCATCGCGCTCGCGACAGGTATCGCGAGCGCGACAAGGGAAGCGTGTCACGTCGCGAGCAGGACAGGTGCCGCGAGCGCGACAGGAGGCGGTTAAAGGCAGTTCATGTTGAAAAGTCACTTAAAATGACACCAAGTTTCATCAAGGTTTGCAACCATATGGAGGGGCACTTGAAGGGACTTAATGCTTGAAAAATTATATATACCCTAGAAGTTATAATCATTAAAAAAATGAATCATTTATTTTTATTATTTTTAAAAGTGTAATTAGAGAATTGTAGGTTTTAGTTTTAGTTTTATGGATTGAAGAGAAGGCAAAAACAAGGGAGAGGACTACATTTGGTGAAATGAAGAAGGGTTGAGAGATCATCTCCTTTTATTTCTAATATCTACTTCTTCTTTGTTATTATTATGAATTATTTTTAGGAACTTGAATGTTATTTTTCATATTTAATAATTTCTCTTTCATTTATCTTTATATGTAGTATTTGCTATTAAAAGTTTATTAGTATCATTATAAGTTAAGGAAGACGACCTTCGATGTGCAATTCCTTCTCTGAAAATTAACAAAATGGTCATAGATAAGGGAGTTAGCGAGAGCAACGTCTTATTGAAAGTTAATAGGAAATTCATTATCAAAGCATAGTTTGAGAGATCGCATGTGGAGATAGTTGTTATAGGTTGGTTTTTATTCTTTGAATGCGTGTTTATGTAATTCTTGTCTAAATGCGAGAGCTGCGATTTAGAACCATAAATACATGTTTAAGGCATAATCTAGTCTAGATGCGAGAGCTGCGACATAGAACATTATTCCAACTTGGCTTGCATGATAAAGATTGAATTATAAATAAGAGAAAATTATCAAATTCCATAATTATGTATATGTTATATTCATCATATTCATAAGTCTTCTCGGATTATCATTAAAATAGAATATTATTTTTAATGTAGTGTTAATAATAGTTTTAATTTGTAAATTAATGAGCATTGTAAACAAGATTAAAATCAAGTAGTAATAGTGTACAATGTTAATCAACATTCCTCGTGGGATCGATATCTGAAGTACTATAATCGGTACACCGTATACTTGCGGTAATTAAGCTTTTAGAAAAAGCAATAACAAGTTTTTGGCGCCGTTGCCGGGGAATGCTTGATTAAATTTATTGTCATTATGAATCTTGATTTATGATTTTGGATTACAATATTTTATTAAATTACTTAGTTTTTCATTATAAATTTAAAAAATAAAAAAATCTAATGATTTTTCTTCATTGTCGCGGGGGCTGCGAGATCCATCGCGGAGCGCGACATTGTAGGGAGGATGCTTTTGCAGCAAAATATGGAATTCTCTCCTTCCCCACCGAGTTCTCCTAGTGGAATTTTTTTGAGTTTGTTTTCTCCCTCTCTTTTACATTTATTGTGATTTTGTTTGTTTTGTGATTTGTTTGCTCTACCATTCTCACACAATGAGGACATTGTGTCCTTTAAGTGTGGGGGGGTATGTATGTATTGTTTCTATTCATGTTTTTGTTTATTGTTAGTATATTTAATTTATTTGTATATTGTGGTGTGAATTTAATTTTGGAGTTTAATTATGTATTTGGCACCTATTTGGAAATAAATGTGTGCTTTAACTTAAATTTCTATCATTTTTAGTCTAGTTAGGCAAATTTTTAGGGTAATCATTTTCATTTTACTTTGACAAATTAATGTACATAATGAAGGTTATGACTTGGCAAAGCACTTTAGTGTAGGTTCTTTTTAGGTTGAGTATCTTTTCAAATGTGTAAATGGATTATTTTTGCCAATTTATTGCTTAAGGTAATTTGACTTATAGCTTAAGTGAGCTTTTGAGCCTTATACATTGATATTTTTCTTATATGAGAGCCTTAATATGTTATTTTCTCTAGAATTTGTTCTTGGTAAATTTTGAGATTACATTAGTATGAGATGTGCATGAAAAATGATAAGGGCATTTAGATTACACCATTTTGGCTTGTTTTAAAAACTTACCCTTTTTACTTTAGGTAGCCAATTTTGAGCCTTAAAACTATTTTTGTTGAGCAACATATAATTAGCCAATATCCTTTACTAAACGAAAAAACCTATTTCTTTGTTTTACCCTTTTTGTGAAGAGAAATAAATTGTTATATCTTTAGGAGATATATATTGTTAATGTAAGCATGATGTCATTTAAAAAATGAGAGTTAAATTCCATTCTTCTCTAGGATCAATATTAGAATAAGGCTAGCTTTTAAAGAAAAAAAAAGGAGAAAAAATATATAAAAATAAATAGAAAGAAAAAAAAACAAAAAAAAAAGAAAGAAAGAAAGAACAAGAGAAACTAGTAGTAGTGTGCCATTGAGAAGGGGAATATGAGAAGTAAATTACATCATGCGATGCTTAAATTCTTAAACAAATCTCCTATGATATGGTAATATTGTTTCTATTCACAATTTAAGCTACTTAAACCAAAAATTATCCTACCTTAACCTAAGCCAAGCTACAACCCTTGTAAGACCCTTTTGATTTCATGTATTATTTTATACTAGTAGTGGAGATGTTTACTAATTACAAGCTTATGGTAGTCAATGGCATGTTCAAGGGATGAGAGAAACACTAACCCATAAACACATTGAGTGAATAAGTGCTTTAAGAATATAGTGTTTGAGTGAGAACTACTTTAGGCAACATTTGGTGTTACATAATGTTTACATGTGTTAAGATATTCAAGTTCTTAAGTTCATACATTCTCGTGCTTTGCTACTTCATAATTTTCTAAATGTGCATGGTTGTTTAAGTTTAATGGCGAATGGTTTTGTTTGAGACTTTGCAAACTTGGATAAAATTGTAAAGAGATGAGAGTTTCTGCATGGTGTTTCCAAATATTTGCCAAATATAAATATGAGCTCCAAAATTATATGATTGTATTGTTTGCTTGTTTGGTAAGTTTTTCTTGGGGACAAGCAAAAGTTTAAGTGTGGGGGGTCTGATATGAGCCTAAATAGCTCATATTTAATCCATTTTTTTATTACCAATGGCATATTTAGTTGTATTAAATTATGTTAGAATTAGGTGTGTTTAATGTATTTTGTCAAGTTTTGTTTATGTAGGATAAAAAGGAGAAAATGTGGAGGAGTAAAAATAAGTCAAGAAACTCCGTGTCCTGTCGCGAGCATCGCGCTCGCGACAGGTATCGCGAGCGCGACAAGGGGAAGCGTGTCACGTCGCGAGCAGGACAGGTGCCGCGAGCGCGACAGGAGGCGGTTAAAGGCAGTTCATGTTGAAAAGTCACTTAAAATGACACCAAGTTTCATCAAGGGTTGCAACCATATGGAGGGGCACTTGAAGGGACTTAATGCTTGAAAAATTATATATACCCTAGAAGTTATAATCATTAAAAAAATGAATCATTTATTTTTATTATTTTTAAAAGTGTAATTAGAGAATAGTAGTTGTAGGTTTTAGTTTTAGTTTTATGGATTGAAGAGAAGGCAAAAACAAGGGAGAGGACTACATTGGTGAAATGAAGAAGGGTTGAGAGATCATCTTCTTTTATTTCTAATATCTACTTCTTCTTTGTTATTATTATGAATTATTTTTAGGAACTTGAATGTTATTTTTCATATTTAATAATTTCTCTTTCATTTATCTTTATATGTAGTATTTGCTATTAAAAGTTTATTAGTATCATTATAAGTTAAGGAAGACGACCTTCGATGTGCAATTCCTTCTCTGAAAATTAACAAAATGGTCATAGATAAGGGGAGTTAGCGAGAGCAACGTCTTATTGAAAGTTAATAGGAAATTCATTATCAAAGCATAGTTTGAGAGATCGCATGTGGAGATAGTTGTTATAGGTTGGTTTTTATTCTTTGAATGCGTGTTTATGTAATTCTTGTCTAAATGCGAGAGCTGCGATTTAGAACCATAAATACATGTTTAAGGCATAATCTAGTCTAGATGCGAGAGCTGCGACATAGAACATTATTCCAACTTGGCTTGCATGATAAAGATTGAATTATAAATAAGAGAAAATTATCAAATTCCATAATTATGTATATGTTATATTCATCATATTCATAAGTCTTCTCGGATTATCATTAAAATAGAATATTATTTTTAATGTAGTGTTAATAATAGTTTTAATTTGTAAATTAATGAGCATTGTAAACAAGATTAAAATCAAGTAGTAATAGTGTACAATGTTAATCAACATTCCTCGTGGGATCGATATCTGAAGTACTATAATCGGTACACCGTATACTTGCGGTAATTAAGCTTTTAGAAAAAGCAATAACAAGTTTTTGGCGCCGTTGCCGGGGAATGCTTGATTAAATTTATTGTCATTATGAATCTTGATTTATGATTTTGGATTACAATATTTTATTAAATTACTTAGTTTTTCATTATAAATTTAAAAAATAAAAAAATCTAATGATTTTTCTTCATTGTCGCGGGCGCGAGATCCATCGCGAGCGCGACATTGTAGGGAGGATGCTTTTGCAGCAAAATATGGAATTCTCTCCTTCCCCACCGAGTTCTCCTAGTGGAATTTTTTTGAGTTTGTTTTCTCCCTCTCTTTTACATTTATTGTGATTTTGTTTGTTTTGTGATTTGTTTGCTCTACCATTCTCACACAATGAGGACATTGTGTCCTTTAAGTGTGGGGGGGGGTATGTATGTATTGTTTCTATTCATGTTTTTGTTTATTGTTAGTATATTTATTTATTTGTATATTGTGTGTGAATTTAATTTTGGAGTTTAATTATGTATTTGGCACCTATGGAAATAAATGTGTGCTTTAACTTAAATTTCTATCATTTTTAGTCTAGTTAGGCAAATTTTTAGGGTAATCATTTTCATTTTACTTTGACAAATTAATGTACATAATGAAGGTTATGACTTGGCAAAGCACTTTAGTGTAGGTTCTTTTTAGTTTGAGTATCTTTTCAAATGTGTAAATGGATTATTTTTGCCAATTTATTGCTTAAGGGAATTTGACTTATAGCTTAAGTGAGCTTTTGAGCCTTATACATTGATATTTTTCTTATATGAGAGCCTTAATATGTTATTTTCTCTAGAATTTGTTCTTGGTAAATTTTGAGATTACATTTAGTATGAGATGTGCATGAAAAATGATAAGGGCATTTAGATTACACCATTTTGGCTTGTTTTAAAAACTTACCCTTTTTACTTTAGGTTGCCAATTTTGAGCCTTAAAACTATTTTTGTTGAGCAACATATAATTAGCCAATATCCTTTACTAAACAAAAAACCTATTTCTTTGTTTTACCCTTTTTGTGAAGAGAAATAAATTGTTATATCTTTAGGAGATATATATTGTTAATGTAAGCATGATGTCATTTAAAAAATGAGAGTTAAATTCCATTCTTCTCTAGGATCAATATTAGAATAAGGCTAGCTTTTAAAGAAAAAAAAAGGAGAAAAAATATATAAAAATAAATAGAAAGAAAAAAAAACAAAAAAAAAGAAAGAAAGAAAGAACAAGAGAAACTAGTAGTAGTGTGCCATTGAGAAGGGAATATGAGAAGTAAATTACATCATGCGATGCTTAAATTCTTAAACAAATCTCCTATGATATGGTAATATTGTTTCTATTCACAATTTAAGCTACTTAAACCAAAAATTATCCTACCTTAACCTAAGCCAAGCTACAACCCTTGTAAGACCCTTTTGATTTCATGTATTATTTTATACTAGTAGTGGAGATGTTTACTAATTACAAGCTTATGGTAGTCAATGGAATGTTCAAGGGATGAGAGAAACACTAACCCATAAACACATTGAGTGAATAAGTGCTTTAAGAATATAGTGTTTGAGTGAGAACTACTTTAGGCAACATTTGGTGTTACATAATGTTTACATGTGTTAAGATATTCAAGTTCTTAAGTTCATACATTCTTGTGCTTTGCTACTTCATAATTTTCTAAATGTGCATGGTTGTTTAAGTTTAATGGCGAATGGTTTTGTTTGAGACTTTGCAAACTTGGATAAAATTTGTAAAGAGATGAGAGTTTCTGCATGGTGTTTCCAAATATTTGCCAAATATAAATATGAGCTCCAAAATTATATGATTGTATTGTTTGCTTGTTTGGTAAGTTTTGCTTGGGGACAAGCAAAAGTTTAAGTGTGGGGGTCTGATATGAGCCTAAATAGCTCATATTTAATCCATTTTTTTATTACCAATGGCATATTTAGTTGTATTAAATTATGTTAGAATTAGGTGTGTTTAATGTATTTTGTCAAGTTTTGTTTATGTAGGATAAAAAGGAGAAAATGTGGAGGAGTAAAAATAAGTCAAGAAACTCCGTGTCCTGTCGCGAGCATCGCGCTCGCGACAGGTATCGCGAGCGCGACAAGGGAAGCGTGTCACGTCGCGAGCAGGACAGGTGCCGCGAGCGCGACAGGAGGCGGTTAAAGGCAGTTCATGTTGAAAAGTCACTTAAAATGACACCAAGTTTCATCAAGGGTTGCAACCATATGGAGGGGCACTTGAAGGGACTTAATGCTTGAAAAATTATATATACCCTAGAAGTTATAATCATTAAAAAAATGAATCATTTATTTTTATTATTTTTAAAAGTGTAATTAGAGAATAGTAGTTGTAGGTTTTAGTTTTAGTTTTATGGATTGAAGAGAAGGCAAAAACAAGGGAGAGGACTACATTTGGTGAAATGAAGAAGGGTTGAGAGATCATCTTCTTTTATTTCTAATATCTACTTCTTCTTTGTTATTATTATGAATTATTTTTAGGAACTTGAATGTTATTTTTCATATTTAATAATTTCTCTTTCATTTATCTTTATATGTAGTATTTGCTATTAAAAGTTTATTAGTATCATTATAAGTTAAGGAAGACGACCTTCGATGTGCAATTCCTTCTCTGAAAATTAACAAAATGGTCATAGATAAGGGAGTTAGCGAGAGCAACGTCTTATTGAAAGTTAATAGGAAATTCATTATCAAAGCATAGTTTGAGAGATCGCATGTGGAGATAGTTGTTATAGGTTGGTTTTTATTCTTTGAATGCGTGTTTATGTAATTCTTGTCTAAATGCGAGAGCTGCGATTTAGAACCATAAATACATGTTTAAGGCATAATCTAGTCTAGATGCGAGAGCTGCGACATAGAACATTATTCCAACTTGGCTTGCATGATAAAGATTGAATTATAAATAAGAGAAAATTATCAAATTTCATAATTATGTATATGTTATATTCATCATATTCATAAGTCTTCTCGGATTATCATTAAAATAGAATATTATTTTTAATGTAGTGTTAATAATAGTTTTAATTTGTAAATTAATGAGCATTGTAAACAAGATTAAAATCAAGTAGTAATAGTGTACAATGTTAATCAACATTCCTCGTGGGATCGATATCTGAAGTACTATAATCGGTACATCGTATACTTGCGGTAATTAAGCTTTTAGAAAAAGCAATAACAAGTTTTTGGCGCCGTTGCCGGGGAATGCTTGATTAAATTTATTGTCATTATGAATCTTGATTTATGATTTTGGATTACAATATTTTATTAAATTACTTAGTTTTTCATTATAAATTTAAAAAATAAAAAAATCTAATGATTTTTCTTCATTGTCGCGGGCGCGAGATCCATCGCGAGCGCGACATTGTAGGGAGGATGCTTTTGCAGCAAAATATGGAATTCTCTCCTTCCCCACCGAGTTCTCCTAGTGGAATTTTTTTGAGTTTGTTTTCTCCCTCTCTTTTACATTTATTGTGATTTTGTTTGTTTTGTGATTTGTTTGCTCTACCATTCTCACACAATGAGGACATTGTGTCCTTTAAGTGTGGGGGGGTATGTATGTATTGTTTCTATTCATGTTTTTGTTTATTGTTAGTATATTTATTTATTTGTATATTGTGTGTGAATTTAATTTTGGAGTTTAATTATGTATTTGGCACCTATTTGGAAATAAATGTGTGCTTTAACTTAAATTTCTATCATTTTTAGTCTAGTTAGGCAAATTTTTAGGGTAATCATTTTCATTTTACTTTGACAAATTAATGTACATAATGAAGGTTATGACTTGGCAAAGCACTTTAGTGTAGGTTCTTTTTAGGTTGAGTATCTTTTCAAATGTGTAAATGGATTATTTTTGCCAATTTATTGCTTAAGGTAATTTGACTTATAGCTTAAGTGAGCTTTTGAGCCTTATACATTGATATTTTTCTTATATGAGAGCCTTAATATGTTATTTTCTCTAGAATTTGTTCTTGGTAAATTTTGAGATTACATTTAGTATGAGATGTGCATGAAAAATGATAAGGGCATTTAGATTACACCATTTTGGCTTGTTTTAAAAACTTACCCTTTTTACTTTAGGTAGCCAATTTTGAGCCTTAAAACTATTTTTGTTGAGCAACATATAATTAGCCAATATCCTTTACTAAACAAAAAACCTATTTCTTTGTTTTACCCTTTTTGTGAAGAGAAATAAATTGTTATATCTTTAGGAGATATATATTGTTAATGTAAGCATGATGTCATTTAAAAAATGAGAGTTAAATTCCATTCTTCTCTAGGATCAATATTAGAATAAGGCTAGCTTTTAAAGAAAAAAAAAGAGAAAAAATATATAAAAATAAATAGAAAGAAAAAAAAACAAAAAAAAAGAAAGAAAGAAAGAACAAGAGAAACTAGTAGTAGTGTGCCATTGAGAAGGGAATATGAGAAGTAAATTACATCATGCGATGCTTAAATTCTTAAACAAATCTCCTATGATATGGTAATATTGTTTCTATTCACAATTTAAGCTACTTAAACCAAAAATTATCCTACCTTAACCTAAGCCAAGCTACAACCCTTGTAAGACCCTTTTGATTTCATGTATTATTTTATACTAGTAGTGGAGATGTTTACTAATTACAAGCTTATGGTAGTCAATGGCATGTTCAAGGGATGAGAGAAACACTAACCCATAAACACATTGAGTGAATAAGTGCTTTAAGAATATAGTGTTTGAGTGAGAACTACTTTAGGCAACATTTGGTGTTACATAATGTTTACATGTGTTAAGATATTCAAGTTCTTAAGTTCATACATTCTTGTGCTTTGCTACTTCATAATTTTCTAAATGTGCATGGTTGTTTAAGTTTAATGGCGAATGGTTTTGTTTGAGACTTTGCAAACTTGGATAAAATTTGTAAAGAGATGAGAGTTTCTGCATGGTGTTTTCAAATATTTGCCAAATATAAATATGAGCTCCAAAATTATATGATTGTATTGTTTGCTTGTTTGGTAAGTTTTGCTTGGGGACAAGCAAAAGTTTAAGTGTGGGGGTCTGATATGAGCCTAAATAGCTCATATTTAATCCATTTTTTTATTACCAAAATAATATTTAGTTGTATTAAATTATGTTAGAATTAGGTGTGTTTAATGTATTTTGTCAAGTTTTGTTTATGTAGGATAAAAAGGAGAAAATGTGGAGGAGTAAAAATAAGTCAAGAAACTCCGTGTCCTGTCGCGAGCATCGCGCTCGCGACAGGTATCGCGAGCGCGACAAGGGAAGCGTGTCACGTCGCGAGCAGGACAGGTGCCGCGAGCGCGACAGGAGGCGGTTAAAGGCAGTTCATGTTGAAAAGTCACTTAAAATGACACCAAGTTTCATCAAGGGTTGCAACCATATGGAGGGGCACTTGAAGGGACTTAATGCTTGAAAAATTATATATACCCTAGAAGTTATAATCATTAAAAAAATGAATCATTTATTTTTATTATTTTTAAAAGTGTAATTAGAGAATAGTAGTTGTAGGTTTTAGTTTTAGTTTTATGGATTGAAGAGAAGGCAAAAACAAGGGAGAGGACTACATTTGGTGAAATGAAGAAGGGTTGAGAGATCATCTTCTTTTATTTCTAATATCTACTTCTTCTTTGTTATTATTATGAATTATTTTTAGGAACTTGAATGTTATTTTTCATATTTAATAATTTCTCTTTCATTTATCTTTATATGTAGTATTTGCTATTAAAAGTTTATTAGTATCATTATAAGTTAAGGAAGACGACCTTCGATGTGCAATTCCTTCTCTGAAAATTAACAAAATGGTCATAGATAAGGGAGTTAGCGAGAGCAACGTCTTATTGAAAGTTAATAGGAAATTCATTATCAAAGCATAGTTTGAGAGATCGCATGTGGAGATAGTTGTTATAGGTTGGTTTTTATTCTTTGAATGCGTGTTTATGTAATTCTTGTCTAAATGCGAGAGCTGCGATTTAGAACCATAAATACATGTTTAAGGCATAATCTAGTCTAGATGCGAGAGCTGCGACATAGAACATTATTCCAACTTGGCTTGCATGATAAAGATTGAATTATAAATAAGAGAAAATTATCAAATTCCATAATTATGTATATGTTATATTCATCATATTCATAAGTCTTCTCGGATTATCATTAAAATAGAATATTATTTTTAATGTAGTGTTAATAATAGTTTTAATTTGTAAATTAATGAGCATTGTAAACAAGATTAAAATCAAGTAGTAATAGTGTACAATGTTAATCAACATTCCTCGTGGGATCGATATCTGAAGTACTATAATCGGTACACCGTATACTTGCGGTAATTAAGCTTTTAGAAAAAGCAATAACAAGTTTTTGGCGCCGTTGCCGGGGAATGCTTGATTAAATTTATTGTCATTATGAATCTTGATTTATGATTTTGGATTACAATATTTTATTAAATTACTTAGTTTTTCATTATAAATTTAAAAAATAAAAAAATCTAATGATTTTTCTTCATTGTCGCGGGCGCGAGATCCATCGCGAGCGCGACATTGTAGGGAGGATGCTTTTGCAGCAAAATATGGAATTCTCTCCTTCCCCACCGAGTTCTCCTAGTGGAATTTTTTTGAGTTTGTTTTCTCCCTCTCTTTTACATTTATTGTGATTTTGTTTGTTTTGTGATTTGTTTGCTCTACCATTCTCACACAATGAGGACATTGTGTCCTTTAAGTGTGGGGGGGTATGTATGTATTGTTTCTATTCATGTTTTTGTTTATTGTTAGTATATTTATTTATTTGTATATTGTGTGTGAATTTAATTTTGGAGTTTAATTATGTATTTGGCACCTATTTGGAAATAAATGTGTGCTTTAACTTAAATTTCTATCATTTTTAGTCTAGTTAGGCAAATTTTTAGGGTAATCATTTTCATTTTACTTTGACAAATTAATGTACATAATGAAGGTTATGACTTGGCAAAGCACTTTAGTGTAGGTTCTTTTTAGGTTGAGTATCTTTTCAAATGTGTAAATGGATTATTTTTGCCAATTTATTGCTTAAGGTAATTTGACTTATAGCTTAAGTGAGCTTTTGAGCCTTATACATTGATATTTTTCTTATATGAGAGCCTTAATATGTTATTTTCTCTAGAATTTGTTCTTGGTAAATTTTGAGATTACATTTAGTATGAGATGTGCATGAAAAATGATAAGGGCATTTAGATTACACCATTTTGGCTTGTTTTAAAAACTTACCCTTTTTACTTTAGGTAGCCAATTTTGAGCCTTAAAACTATTTTTGTTGAGCAACATATAATTAGCCAATATCCTTTACTAAACAAAAAACCTATTTCTTTGTTTTACCCTTTTTGTGAAGAGAAATAAATTGTTATATCTTTAGGAGATATATATTGTTAATGTAAGCATGATGTCATTTAAAAAATGAGAGTTAAATTCCATTCTTCTCTAGGATCAATATTAGAATAAGGCTAGCTTTTAAAGAAAAAAAAAAGAGAAAAAATATATAAAAATAAATAGAAAGAAAAAAAAAACAAAAAAAAAGAAAGAAAGAAAGAACAAGAGAAACTAGTAGTAGTGTGCCATTGAGAAGGGAATATGAGAAGTAAATTACATCATGCGATGCTTAAATTCTTAAACAAATCTCCTATGATATGGTAATATTGTTTCTATTCACAATTTAAGCTACTTAAACCAAAAATTATCCTACCTTAACCTAAGCCAAGCTACAACCCTTGTAAGACCCTTTTGATTTCATGTATTATTTTATACTAGTAGTGGAGATGTTTACTAATTACAAGCTTATGGTAGTCAATGGCATGTTCAAGGGATGAGAGAAACACTAACCCATAAACACATTGAGTGAATAAGTGCTTTAAGAATATAGTGTTTGAGTGAGAACTACTTTAGGCAACATTTGGTGTTACATAATGTTTACATGTGTTAAGATATTCAAGTTCTTAAGTTCATACATTCTTGTGCTTTGCTACTTCATAATTTTGTAAATGTGCATGGTTGTTTAAGTTTAATGGCGAATGGTTTTGTTTGAGACTTTGCAAACTTGGATAAAATTTGTAAAGAGATGAGAGTTTCTGCATGGTGTTTTCAAATATTTGCCAAATATAAATATGAGCTCCAAAATTATATGATTGTATTGTTTGCTTGTTTGGTAAGTTTTGCTTGGGGACAAGCAAAAGTTTAAGTGTGGGGGTCTGATATGAGCCTAAATAGCTCATATTTAATCCATTTTTTTATTACCAAAATAATATTTAGTTGTATTAAATTATGTTAGAATTAGGTGTGTTTAATGTATTTTGTCAAGTTTTGTTTATGTAGGATAAAAAGGAGAAAATGTGGAGGAGTAAAAATAAGTCAAGAAACTCCGTGTCCTGTCGCGAGCATCGCGCTCGCGACAGGTATCGCGAGCGCGACAAGGGAAGCGTGTCACGTCGCGAGCAGGACAGGTGCCGCGAGCGCGACAGGAGGCGGTTAAAGGCAGTTCATGTTGAAAAGTCACTTAAAATGACACCAAGTTTCATCAAGGGTTGCAACCATATGGAGGGGCACTTGAAGGGACTTAATGCTTGAAAAATTATATATACCCTAGAAGTTATAATCATTAAAAAAATGAATCATTTATTTTTATTATTTTTAAAAGTGTAATTAGAGAATAGTAGTTGTAGGTTTTAGTTTTAGTTTTATGGATTGAAGAGAAGGCAAAAACAAGGGAGAGGACTACATTTGGTGAAATGAAGAAGGGTTGAGAGATCATCTTCTTTTATTTCTAATATCTACTTCTTCTTTGTTATTATTATGAATTATTTTTAGGAACTTGAATGTTATTTTTCATATTTAATAATTTCTCTTTCATTTATCTTTATATGTAGTATTTGCTATTAAAAGTTTATTAGTATCATTATAAGTTAAGGAAGACGACCTTCGATGTGCAATTCCTTCTCTGAAAATTTACAAAATTGTCATAGATAAGGGAGTTAGCGAGAGCAACGTCTTATTGAAAGTTAATAGGAAATTAATTATCAAAGCATAGTTTGAGAGATCGCATGTGGAGATAGTTGTTATAGGTTGGTTTTTATTCTTTGAATGCGTGTTTATGTAATTCTTGTCTAAATGTGAGAGCTGCGATTTAGAACCATAAATACATGTTTAAGGCATAATCTAGTCTAGATGCGAGAGCTGCGACATAGAACATTATTCCAACTTGGCTTGCATGATAAAGATTGAATTATAAATAAGAGAAAATTATCAAATTCCATAATTATGTATATGTTATATTCATCATATTCATAAGTCTTCTCGGATTATCATTAAAATAGAATATTATTTTTAATGTAGTGTTAATAATAGTTTTAATTTGTAAATTAATGAGCATTGTAAACAAGATTAAAATCAAGTAGTAATAGTGTACAATGTTAATCAACTTTCCTCGTGGGATCGATATCTAAAGTACTATAATCGGTACACCGTATACTTGCGGTAATTAAGCTTTTAGAAAAAGCAATAACACAAACTTATAAATTAGAAGAAACTGAAATAAGAAAAATCGATTTCTGGTAGCCTAATAAATTAGGTGACTTGCATTAGTAATACACTAATTAAGAGGCTCCTAATCAAGACACCGAATGGTATATCACACTTCTACACATGTGGATGCCCATCATCACCATCTATATCCAAATAAATATAGTAAAAAAATTTATAAAAAGCATATTATTGCATTATATTAAATTACTAGACATTTACTTTTATATACATTGAATTTAAATAAAAAACTGTATAAAACAAATAAATCATCTTTACATTGTTAAGTAAATTTAAGTGCTAAAAGAAAGAAGCTATCACTGGCAGCAACTATTAATCCAATAACGATGCCCATAAAAATGAGTGAATTCCATACTGGTTTAGCAATCAAGTCACACTAATTTAATCTTCTAATCTTACTGCTCAATATCTTATCCTTAATAGTTATAATTTAACTATTGAATGCCATTCAATGAGAAGTAGTAAAAGTCTCCACTTTGATTTTCTTTTTGAATTTATAGCTGACTTATCTATCATTAAGACCACCACTCAATTAAGTAACGGACTCAATGTTGTAACCTCTTCTAGCAAAAATGCCAGCATTTCTGTCTATCATTCTAGATTCATCGCCCATAAAAACTGATATTGTGTGCCATTGAACCCTGAAATTAAAGCAATATGATTAGGTTACGAATTTCATTATAAAGTCTCCACTCTACCTTTAAATATTGAACTAGGGATCATGAAAATAGCATAGCATATCCCCATCCGTTGCCTACAAAGCTCAAAATTTAGAAAGAAACAGAGATTGGGAGAACCAAAGAGGAATTGAGTAGTTGCAACTAATGCTTGTCCAATGAAAAATTTGCAAATCAAAAGTGAACCAGAGAACCATTTCTTTTCCCAATGAAACCACAAGTACAGACTCAACATTAAAGTCAAATCCAATAAATAAAATGCCATTTACGTACCAACAACCCAAATAATCACTATTTCAATAGTAACAAAAGGTCTCTTAAATATTGATCTGGGTCCGGCAAAACAAAAAAAAAATAATCCATACAAACAGGACCAGCAAAGATAGTAAAACTAATAATAGTCATCTCACAATAAAAAAATAATAAAAAAAAGTAGAGCTGAATATGTAGCCTGCCAATAGAATGAAATGATGATCTGATCACTAACCTTAATATATAGCAAGTCAATAAAATATAAATTTCAAAAGGTAAACTGCATATAATCAAATCTTAGTAATATTGATGCATACATAATATTGGTGGTCAAAACTCAAAATGCCAAACTCAAAATGCAAGACTAATCAATCTTATTTATTAACAAAGATAAACCCACCAACAAAGGACAAGTGTCTAATCCTATCAAAATAATAGAATGATAATATAATAAATCCTCAATAATTAGAACATAAACACAAGAAAGTAACAAAACTGCCACTATCTAATGAGATATGAGGTTCGAACTTCGATTCTTTTCAGCAATTAATGGAACTGGCTAGATTTCGAAATGAAAATATAAAATGAAATATACCCATAAACTTAATTAATCATTGAATTCGAAACCACATTGAAAGATTTCGAAAAGGACGAGTCTCATACGTGGTTTAACATCCCCTATTATGAAATAAAGCATGAAACTTTAAATTTAACGAGACAAAAAAAAAGCAGATGAAGGAGAGGATGTGGTAGCTGTAACTTCCTAAGTGGCTGGAGGAATTTTATTTGTTTATGTTACATATATATTAAGAAAATAAGAAAAGAAAAATCATACCCGAAATTTGTCGTCTGTGGCGAGTTGCAGCAAGTCGAGATGTCTGCCGTCAACTTCCTTGCTGGAGAGAGAGACAGAGCGACGGTGTGTGAGGGAGGAGCCGTCGACTGCTTCTTTAGAGAGACAGAGAGAGGGAAGGCGATGTGAGGGAAGAGATGAAAACCTAAGGTTTTCGCAATTTATAGTTCTAACAAAGGTAAAATTACTTAAATACCCCTAATTTAGCAACGGAATCATAATTTCGTTGCTATTTTTGCAACGGAATATGAATTCGGTTGCAATTTAGCAACGAAAATTAATTTCCGTTGCTAAATAAATTCGGTTGCTAACTTTCGTTGAAAGTGAAATTTAGCAACGGAATAAAAATTTCGTTGCTAATTTAGCAACTGAATTTTCATTTTGTTGTTATTTTAGCAACCGAATATTAATTCCGTTGCTAAATAGCAACAGAATTCATTTCGGTTGCTAAAATAGCAACGGAATACAAATTTCGTTGATATTTTCCGTCCTAAATTTTATCCTCCATTTTTTGCCGTGTTAATTAGCAACGGAATTCAAATTCCGTTGCTAAATATTGGCGCCATAAATTTCCTCCACTTTTAGCAACGGAAGCTAACCAAATTTTTTTCGGTTGCTAATTTTATAAAATTCAACCAATTTTAGCAACGGAACTATATTCCGTTGCTAAATAGCAACGAAATTGTTTTTTCGTTGCTAAATTAGCAATGGAATCAATTCCGTTGCTATTTTTTCGTTGCTATTTCAAGAATTTCTTATAGTGCTAATTACCTTTTCTTTTTATTCTTTTTTTTATAAGCCTTAAAATATCTACCATAACTTTAATTAAAATATGAATTATTATTATCATTTTGTATTAATTTTCATAATTGATCCTTGCAAATTAGTACCAAAATGTACTAATTATCAACTATAATCAATCCGAATTTTTGGGCCGTTATAAGGCCGCTAAGGATTTTAGGAGAAATCGATGGAAGGTAAAAGAGATTCAGTTTTTTTACCCTAATTTAACTAGGCACGTGAGGAGCATGTGTTTGCCACGTGTTTCCTATGTGTCATCTACTCACCATGTCATTTGCCACATGTTGCTGCAACATGTCACTTAATGAGCCACATTATCCATGAACTCATGCCAACTGGTCAAATTAACAGCAAGGGTAACATTACGCCAATTTACAAACGTCATGGTTAATATTGCACCAATTTACAAACATCAAGGTTAATATTGCATTAATTTACAAACCTCAGGGTTAACATTGCACAAAAAGGAACTTTAAGCCTTATTGCACATTTTGAAAAATTTTAGGGATCAAATTGCATCTTCGTCCTAAATTATATATAAATTAAATGTTTTGGAATTACTTTTCAAAACATTGTTTTTGGAATTTACTTAGGTTTCTATTTTTTGTTTTATTTTACGCAAGGGCGTTTAAGACTTTTAATAATATAATATCTACCATTTGATAAATCGAAGCCCTAAAATTGGGGACAAAGTTTGAATTAAATTAAATTATCATGTTTAATATTAGCCATGATTTTCCTTAGCATGAGTTTTGGTCATTATTTATATAATTTTAATTAAAATTATAATGGAAAATGATTTTAATTTTGTCATGTCGTGTATACATACGCTCGTGGGGTCTGAATTGATTGTGAAATTTTAACTGATCAATTTTAGCCTTTAGATTTGTCAGATTAGTAAGGAGAAATACAACAAGAGTTGGAAATTTAATAGCCCACAAAGCAAAAATTCAATTAATTAAGAGGTACATTTGAATGATTTTGATGAGGTTAAAGTAAGAAAGCGAATGCATAGAATTGCAATTCATAGATATAGACAACTAAATCCATAGATCATGAAATATATTTCAAGGACGGCAATAAAATAATTCAAACAATTAAAATAATAGATTTGTAAATTTTTCATTTTAGTCCAAAATTCAATTTAAATTCCTCTAAAAAGAATACACTAAATCTGAATGCAAATCGAAAATCCAATTTGAATTTGTTCCCAAAATTAGAGGTCATATACGACTCAAATCAATAACAACTTGAATGACTTTTTTTTTTTTTGCTATAATATCACATGTCAATATTATTTATTGAGAATATTATATATTAATATTATTAATATATTTTTTCAATTGAAATGAAAAACATACATTCTCACATACAGTGGTGAAATCAGAAATTACAATTAAGAGGGCAAAAATATATATAATAAAAAAAATTCAAAAATTAAGGGGGCCCTTCCTCTCAATGTGGCTTTGCCACTGCTCATATATATATATATATATATATATATATATATATATATATATATATATATATATATATATATATATATAATTTAAAAAAAATTATATGATTTATTATTTTAATATATAATATATAATTGAAAAAAATCATTAACTCGATTCGAAAGAAAAGAAGCTTTAACTTTTAATTAAGAGTTCAGTCTCTTCTTTTCAAAAAGTCGAATTAAAATTTCTATTTCACTAACTATACCCATTAGATTAGACCTGGTAAAATTGACCCAAACCCATAGATCGACCCAAATTTACCCAAAAAAATTGACCCAAACCCAATCCAATTCATATAAATACCCATTGGATCAACCTAAAATTGACCCATTTTATTTTTCAACCAAACCCAATACCCATTGGGTCAACCCAAAATTAATCCATCTCACTTTCCAACCCATTGGATCATTGAGTATTAACCCAATGGGTATTTTCAAGATTCAAACATCTTGACCCATTGGATATATAATGACATCAACACCGGGTCAGCCCTAAATAGTACTTTTCGACAGTGAAGAGTATTTTTCGGGTCCGAAATGACACCCGAAAGTTAAAAATATTTTATTGGACCATTTGAAAGGAATAGTCAAGGTGAGCCTATGGTTGAAATTTGAAGTGAATTTGAGGTCAAATAGGCTTCCAAAGGTCAAAAATACGAAAAAGGTAGCGAATCAATAATACGAAAAATATATTTTAAATAATTTACTTTAATGTTAAAAATGGAAAAAAAAAAGAAAAAAAAGAAAAAATTGATACAAAAAATAATCGTATTTCAAATAAATAATTTAAAGATCTCATTATATATATACATAATAACAATTCTTTTTCTTTTATTTTATTTTTCGACAGTGAAGAGTATTTTTCGGGTCCGAAATGACATCCGAAAGTCAAAAATATTTTATTGGATCATTTGAAAGGAATAGTCAATGTGAACCTATGGTTGAAATTTGAAGTGAATTTGAGGTCAAATAGGCTTCCAAAAGTCAAAAATACGAAAAATGTAGCGAGTCAATAATACGAAAAATATATTTTAAATAATTTACTTTAATGTTAAAAATGAACACAAAAAAAAAGAAAAAATTGATACAAAAAAAATCATATTTCAAATAAATAATTTAAAGATCTCATTATATATATACATAATAACAATTCTTTTTATTTTATTTTATTTTTTTGAATAATAACAATTATTAAAATAAGCATTAAAAGTTAATAGCATTAAAAAATTAAATTATAATTGAAATATTATTCTTTATAATGATCAACTGTTATACAGTATAGTATATTCTAATCATTTAATTCAACATAACGAAATATTAAATAAAAACTTTCAATATGTTTACGATTGGATATGTTTTTAAAAATAAATATTTAAAATTAACCCAAATCCATGGATCGATCCAAATCAACCCAACCCATTAATGACCCAACCCATTAATGATCCATATTTTTTGACCCATTAATGACCCAACCCATTAATGACCCAATCCAAACCCATCTAACCCGTCCATTTGCCACCTCTAATACCCATTAACCAATAGACTTGTTTTATCTTCAGACTTGAACTAAATCTAATCAGGAGTTTAATATTTTTTTTCCCCAAATCCAGGTACATAAATGAAAATAAATGATATATTTATAGAAAAACATACTGTATATAAAAATAATTTAATATGTTAATAGATGTATAAAAATTGATAGTAGTATAAAATTTTATTTGGCTGCGTATAAATGTATATGTTTTAAATGTTTTAAATTATATAATTAATGAAAAACTTAAAAAATATAAAATGGTACTCTAATTTAATCAGGTCTAGCCAATGCTCAGTTCCTCCAATTAGTCATCGTCATCGACATCGCCTCTTCAAACTCTTCAATTAATATAAAATGGTACTCTAATTTATTTTTTTAACAATACATGTAATGTTCTCTGAAAAAAATATTTCTTTTGAAAAATAAGTATGTTTTAAATTTTATGTAAATTATTAAAAAGTGATAGAAATATAATTATGTTAAAAAATTAAAATTTAATTAAATAACTTATAAATTTTTTTAATTGCTATTATTCCCATTCCAATTGGAATTAGCTCACTATGAGAGTAAAATTCTCTCAATATAAATTTTCACCGTTTATAAAGTTTAAACTCCATACTTTATTTTAAAAAACAAATGTCAAATAACCTAACTTGATTCAAAATTTCCCGAATCAGCTAGATGATAGAGGTGAGCAAAAAAAATAGTTAACCGTAAAATTAGTTCGAAAGCGAATCGATTTCTTTTATTAACCGATGAGATGAACTTAGTTACTGTTTTTAATTTTTATATTTTTCATTTTAGTTACGGTTTTATTTTTAGATACTAATTAACTATTAGTTCACAGTTAACCGATTCATATATATATTTTTTTTATTTTTATACCTTAAATTTTTTTTTAATTTCTCTTTAAAAATTACATAAAATAATATTTTAAAATTTAAATTATATTTTTATATCTTAATTTTTTATATTTTCCTATAAAATTTATATAATATCTTAAAATAAATTTATATTATATCATTTTCTTTAATTATATAGTAATATTTATATGTAGTAACCGATTAACTTTTATATATGTTATTTTTTTATCATTTATTAGTATTCATATTTTACTTAATAGCATTTAATTATATTTTTTATATTTTAAAGTTTATGTTTTAACATTTAATATTATCCAAAATTTTATATGATATAGAATCATGTATGTTAATTTTCAACACATATCAAATCTATTTTATAATATTAACTATTAATTTGTTGAATATAAAATTTCTCCAGTAAATTATATTTGTTTTTTATTTTTTTAATTACTTTGTACATTTAAAATCGAATTAAATTAAATTTTGTGTAATTTTTTTTATAATTTTATGTTATAAATTTCAATGGTTAGTCGAAAAATATTAATTAATTAAATTGAAAAATTGAAATCGATAAACTGATCAATAGAATATAATGGACTGATTAATAATTAGTATTTTTAAAAAATCGATATTAATAAACTGATTAATTTTATTAATAGATTAAAAAGTAAATGGATATAAAATATGCAATAGAAACGTCCTCCGAAAGGATGAGAATTTTTTTTATTATTATTTTAATTATTATTTGAGCTTGCAAAACTCATGCAATTTGAAAAGTCATAAATGCGATATATGAGATTGTGGGGCTTGAATTAACTTTACATATAAAAGATTTAACCTGAAGTTTTGCTCTGACTTTTGGGCATTCTTATATGCATTATGGGTTAGGGCGTGCAAAACCCGAACCAATAGTTTCAATTTATCCGATCCGAATCGATGCATTCAGATGAGGTGAATCGGATCTGTTGGTTCAGTTCAGAACTAGAAATTTTGGGTTCAGGTCGGATTAAATCACTCTAGAACCGATCCGAATCGCAACCCGAATAACATTATTATATAAGCCAAAAAAACCTAATTTTTCTTCACTTCCATCATTTCTCCTGACCGAAATCCCAAATTTCTAATTTCTCGCCCTTGATTTAAACTCATTTACTCCCTCACAATCGCCGACGAACGACGGTTCTAGTCTCCCTCTCACCTCCTTCGTACCAGACTACCAGTTATCGTCTTGATTTTCCCTCGTTCGCTGCTCTTTGGCTTGCAAAAAGATGTCTCTTGGCTCTTGATCTCTGCTCATTGTTTTTTTTTCTCTGTTCTTTCATGGGTTTTGTTCTTAAGATGAGTTACTTTTAAGATGCCTTGTAATTTCTGTTAGTTGCGGTTTCGTGGTGGGTTTCAATATCTATATTATTAAACTTATTCCAAAATTCACTCACCGGTGAGTTGCGACCTGACATAGGAAAGTTAATAAATGTCAATGCCTTAGATGTGTCGAGAAATAATCTTTTAGGAGAAATTCCCAAAGCCATCGGGGATTGTTTGAATTTGGAATATCTCGCTATGCAAGGAAATTATTTCCAGGGAAAAATTCCTTCATCATTAGGTTCTTTGAAGGTTCTGAAACAGTTAGATCTTTCACGAAATAATCTCACCGGAGAAATTCCAAAAAACTTGCAAAGTTTACGGTTTCTGTTATATTTAAATCTTTCTTTCAACAATCTTGTGGGTCAGATTCCAACCTCAGGTGTATTTAGAAATGCACGTGCAATTTCATTGATGGGTGGTAATAGGCTTTGTGGTGGTGTGCCGGAATTACATCTACCAAGATGTCCAACCAAAGTAGTTAAGAGGGGAAAGTCCATGGCCTTTAAGTTAGCAATTATAATTCCCTGTGCAATTCTCTATGTCATGTTGATCATGTCAGTTGCTATTTTGGCTTATCGAAGGCGAGTACTGAAAAGGAGTTTTCCATATGCATCGAAGGGAATGGGTGGCCTCATACATGTATCCTATGGGATCTTTATCATGCAACAAGTGGATTCTCGACCGACAACTTAATTGGATCAGACAGTTTTGGTTTTGTGTATAGAGAATTTGTCAATCAATTGGAAAGATATGTGGCTATTAAGATCCTCAAACTCGAAAATTATGGAGCATCAAAAAGCTTCATGGATGAATGCAAAGCATTAAGGACATTGAGGCATCGAAATCTTGTTAAGCTCTTAACGTACTGCTCCTTTATTGATTACAAACAGAATGAATTCAAAGCTCTAGTTTTTGAACTAATGAGGAATGGAAGTCTGGAGAAGTGGTTGCACGATAGGAACTACCAATCAAGAAACTTGAACGTTTTGCGGAGACTGAATATAGCAATTGATGTGGTCATGAAGAAATTAAAGAGCGAAGATAATGGTATATTGACATTTTTAATATATGTTTATTATTGTTTGATGTTTAATTTTTAATATTTAATTTGATTTTTGATGTTTACTGTAGATATTTATTTTAATTATTGTTATTAGTATTTAATTATTATTTAATATATATTTTTTTGTAATTTTTAAATTTTTAGATTATTGTATTTTTTATTTTTTTTGGTGGTAACTAGTGTTGATTTGTATTTCAATTTAATTTTAATTTTAAACAAAAAGTAAATAATATTAAAATTTGGGTTGATCGGATTAAAATGGTTGGAATCCAAAAATTATCGGATTAATCGAATAAGAGTTTGATATTTATATAGGATCATATCAGATGAGTAAAATGCTTAAAATTTAGATATCGGATTAATCGGGTTTGGTTCGGATTGATTCGAATTTGATGGATGCACATCCCTAATTATGGGAGGTTGAGATTTGCCTTTTGTCATGTCTCGCCTTGAAACGAAGGAAAAAAAATGAGAATACGAGGATATTTAAAGTTATTTTCCATTGAAAAATAAAATGTATGATTAATTAATTATGCACTCTATTTTTCTTAAATGCTAATTATTTTCTTTATAATTACACTTTTCACAGTAGGAGATAGTGAAATTTGAACATTAATCAATTGAAAAAATAATCAATCTATTAATTATTTAAATTACATGCGACTTTCTAAACATTTTATATTTTATTAACATTGTTATCTAGATTTTTCTTATTCAAGTATATTTAATAAGAAAATATGAATATTGAAGTGCAATTTATTAGAGTTTTCATTTGGTACGCTAAAAATATTATTTTTTATTAAATGAATTACATTTAATATATTTAATAGTACATCTAATGTACCGAAATTAATAATTTCATACTCTTTTTGTTTTTTATCAATTAATTTTATTATTTTTATTAGAATTAAGAAATAATAAATAGATATAAATTTAATATTAAATTATGTGATTAAAATTAAATTATTAAATTTGATTGATTCTGATTTTATTGAAAAAAATAAATTAAAAAAATAAATTAAATTATATTAAAAATTTAAAATTGATAAATAAATAAAATTTAAATTTTATTTAAAAGTGATAGATAAAAAAAAATTGGGGGAGTAATTTTTTTTTGTTTGATATAAAAGAATGGGAAAGTCTAAATATATGGTCCTTAATTAATGATGTATAGAAAACAATGATATTAAACAAATCCATGATTTGCAAGAAAGTCATGAAATTGTGATGGGATCGTAGCCCATCCACCAAAGTAAAAGAAAAAAAGGAAATAAAAAGGGCATAAAAATGAAATCACTGAAAATGTTTCCCCAATCGCTACCCTAACTTTTTCTCTCTCTTCTTTTCTTTCAGATACCAAATAAAAATAAATAAATAAACAAATCCGTCCTTTCCCTATACCTCTCCCTCCCATCTCTTCCTTAGCTTTCTCTTTCTTCTCCTTTTACACTCCCATGTAATGTAATGTCCCTTTTCCCCATGAGAAACCTTAGATAGCCAGACAGATCAGAGATAGTTAGAATCAGTATTAAAAAAAGAAAATTCAAAACTTGAAACTAAATGGGTAAGTACATGAAGAAATCTAAAATCACAGGTGATGTAGCCGTCATGGAACTCTCTCAATCCACCACTGTGGGCGTCCGTACAAGAGCTAAAACCCTTGCTCTTCAGCGTCTTCACTCTTCTTCTCCTAACCCTGAAACCTCCTCCTTCTCCTACCTCCAGCTCCGCAGCCGCCGCCTTGAAAAGCCTCCGTTGCTTAAAGAAGCAAAAAAATCGCATGAAGCTGACCAGGAGCCAGATGCTACTTCTGATAAAAAATTGAACTTTAAAGAGAGTTCAAGAATCAGTGCAAGTTCTGTGAAAGTGGGTAGTGGTTGTTGTGAAGAGAGAGGGTGTTGTAGTAAGAAAGGGGAAATGCTGGGTTTGGAGTGTGAAGCAGAGGATTTGGGTGTTGAGGTTTCTTTTGGAGAGAACTGTTTGGACTTTGAGTCAAGAGAAAGGTACTTTGTTTTTTTCTTTTTTGCTTTCTTCTTGTGCTGTTTCTTACGAATGGTTTTTTGTTTTCCTCTCTAATTTTGGGTGTCCACTTTTCATTCTGGTTCTGTTTTCTCATGCCTTTCCTTTCTTTGCTTTTTGGTTTCTGTAGGTTTTTTTTTTTTTTTGTTGAGTTTGATTTTCTTTTGTTCTATTTTGTGTGGGTTTTTAATCATCATTTGGTGAGGTTTCTAATTGCTACTACTACTAGCTGTTTTTCTAGGTCCCTTTTGTAATTTTTTTGGGTGTAATTTTGAGCTTTATGGTGTCCTCTGTTTTCTGTTCCTATAGGAATATTTTTCCGCTATTTCCTATCTCGTCATTTCCAGAAAGAACCCCTTCATTTTAGTTTTTCTTTTACTGTTAATTACTTCACATAAAAGAAGAAAACTTCCATTCCAGGCGCTGAAATGATTTCATGTAATGTTTCAGATTTTTTTTTTCACTTTCTTTAACTCTAGTTAAACAATGCATGCTTAGTTATTTGTTCCTATGAGGGTTTGATTTCTTCTGCTTAGTGATTTTTATATTTTCCTGGGCATGGCTTGAAAAATCTCCTTTTATATTCCCCTAATTTGGTATTTTTGTTTCAGTACTTAAGTGCTAATTGTGCTGTCTACTTCACTTTCTTTTAGAATCCTGGTGACTGCTATTAGTACGACATAAATACGAATTTTTTTATCATTATTTTTTGGAAAAAACATGAAATTAGAAGTTAAATAATGGATATCCATATTTATCATTACTTCTGGCATATGAAAAGAAGTTAAAAGTGTTATTTTTTTTAGTCGGTTTGTGTTTAATTAGTTCCCCTTCTTTCACTTTCATGTGGTGCATTAATGTTATTGCTACTGTATGAAATTGCTTTCACAAGAGGTCATTTTTAATTTTTATATTCGTACAGATTTCTATTTGAAACATGTGTGCCCAGCATTAGATTTATTAATTTCTCAAGTTGATTTTCTTTTGCATGGTGAAAACTGACTAATGCATTTCCTTTTTTTTTTTAATTTGTTTTTTATGGGGTACTACGGAAATGTGTATAGAATACTTCCCTGATTTTGTATCTCCGATGCCTTTAAACATCACTTGTCGGTGTGCATAATCTTTGTAATCTGGCAGTATTTTCTTGAATTTCTTTAACAAGACTATTATTTGGTAAAATGCTTTTCTGGATCCATGAAATAAACGGAGATATGAATTTAATTATAGTACTTGAACGCAAAAAAATGAATAAATAGCATAAATAAATGTGTTATCATTGAGAATGATTTCCTTTTCTGAATTACCGCAATTGGGACTTGGCATTACTCAGTAGTTTTTAATTTTATTGTTTTGCAATACTGGTGGCAATAAATCATCTGCCTCATTTGTGTTAGCATAATAGTGGATAATGACATATCATATTCATGGGGCCTATTTGCAGACTGGTACATTTATGTGGGATACTCTGCTCTAGGACCATAAGTAGGTGACAAAAAGTTTCAGTTTTTCTTGCTTTCTTTGTATGGTTTCTGACTTCCAATTTGGTAGCTGTCCTTGTAATAGTGCAGACTTACTTTCTTTGCATAATTTCCTTTTCCAAAGTAATTGGGGACACTAATTCATCTCAAATTATTTTTAGTTTGATTATCTTGGAAATTCTCAATTATTGCGTGAAATGAACTTTACTGAAGCTACAGTCATGCTTGAATTTCTCAGTTATTGTTTTGATTTAAATACATTCTTTAGCAGGAGCACCAGGGAAAGCACTCCATGCAGCTTAATTAGGGACTCGAATACCATTGGAACCCCAGGTTCAACAACAAGACAGGCAAGCTCTACTCGACGAGCTAGGACTAACATACTGAGAAATATCCCAACACCACATGAAGTGGAGGAATTTTTTACCTGTGCAGAACAGGAGCAACAGAGACTATTTATTGAGAAGTATGATGCTATAACTTTTTCCCAACAAAAATAAGAATATCCTGCAGTTCTTTATATTAATTATGATAGATAAGTATGCAGTTTCATTGACCCAAGAAAATGAACAAAAAAAAAAAGGATTGAACTTGGCTTTTTGTTTTTTACTTGTTATATTGGATTTTGCAGGTATAACTTTGATGTTGTGAATGACTTCCCCCTCCCGGGTCGCTATGAATGGGTCCAAGTGACTCCATAACCAGTATTAGTCTCTAGGAAACTGCACCCCCTAATTTCTTTTAATGCTAAAGAGTTTTGGAGAAGGTGCTAACATCGCTCACGTGGTATGTTTTGTCATCCTTTTGGGCTGATAGACAGAATTGGAGACATGATGGATAAAGATTCAAAAATGTAACACAGCTGATGAATTATACATGTAGCCAGATAAGGAATTGAAACTAGTTGGTTTAAGTGGAAAGGGGGAGGAATAACTGAAGACTAGGATGGGGAGAGAACTGTTAGCTTAGGATTAGCAGGTTGCATTATTGTAATTTTTAGGAGGTATATTTAGTTAGATTTTATTTTTCCTTCTCAATTTTAACATCTTACTTTTGTCTATAGGAATGAACCATGATTGTTCTTTTTGATAATAAATGTAACTCATATCTGGTTTTATGTGCTGTCCTCATTTTCTTTGTTTGTACCCTGCAACGTTTGTAATATATCTAATGAAGCAAGACATGCCCTAAATTCAATTGAAGTTTTGATAGTGATGTTTCTAGCCTCTAAAACTTAGATAAGATTGTTTTCTGCATGCTAGATTTGCTGAATCTGGTGGTGGTGGTCAATGTTGTCAAGTGTTGGACTTGTTGGTTTGATGAGTGATGAGACTAATATTTTATTTTTAGTGCATAAAAACTGGTTTGTGTTTCCTTGAGTGCATACTATCTGTGTCTTTTTTGAAAGTTTCTATACTTGTGATACAGGACCACTCTCTATTTAACTTCCTGTCCAAGAGCTAGGTTTTACCCTCAAGAGTACTATTTTACCTTCTCTTTCTGTAATTTAATTTTCCATCCCGCATCAGTCTTTTTTTCTTTTCCTGGATTTGTAATGTTATTAATCCTGAATATTTTGGATTGTTCCATCATGGCTGGCAGTTGGATAGGGAACCCCCAAACGCCCGGCGGCCCCCCCCCCCCCCATCTCTAAGCTGGTGTTCATTTTGGGTCTAAAAATGACCGGTGGAGCAGATGGTGACGGAGGTGGGGGTGGGGCTTTTGCAGTCTTGGATTGTTCTGTAGAATCTTACTTCAGAATCTCAGGTTCTTTTTGGCAGTGTGGGGGTTTTCTTTGCTTTTTAAAATTATTTTAAATATAAAAATGCTTTAATTTTTTTTTTTTTCTGTGTCATATATAAAACTAGTGGCTGTAAAGGTTGTTGGGCTTGTCAAGAGGGCATTTATTGAATGTGCATGGATGCTCAGACCCATTTTATTGGTGAATTTGCCTGTGCACATGGGAGCATGTACGTTCTGTAAAATTTTGTAGCACAGGTTGCACCTGCTTCAACATAGATTTGATCAATGTCCTTTCTGTTTTTTTAATCCTAGTTTATAGATTTTTTTTTTCAATTTTATTACTTTTCAGTTGTTGAAGAGTGGAAATTACCTGACACTTTTATCTTATAAAAAGCCTAGCTGCTAGCTTATCAAAGCACGTTCATTTACGTGCAAGAGTCGAGACTTTGATGGGCACTAGCATTGATCCACTTAGTGTTATTTTGTTGGATCTGCGTCCAATTCTCAGGCTTTATGAATTACAATATTATTTTCTCAATTTTAAAGCCTTTGAAGGTTATTATACATATTCTGGAATTGACAAAGGTCTTCGATTTCATTTGTCTTTTATTCCATTTCATTCTGAAAACATTTTTCATCTCTCACAAACTTCCTGTCCTTTTTGGAAGAAAGATCAACACAAATTCTTATCTGAAAAACAAAAGCGTGGTTTTATACTATTCATTCACTGCATCAAGTTTCATATGGGGAAAACAACTTCCAATGGCACAACTTGATCCGTTAATTTACAACTTGGTAAGCATTTTAACAGAATTTATCAGCTATCGGTACAAGCCACATCCCTGGACGTTACAAGTACTGGCTGCAGCAAGCTTGTATTCATAAAAGCAGAAACCAGTCAAAACAACTTTCAAGAGCCTCATCTAGAGTCTCTACACTTTTGATGATCTCCAACGCGTTCATTCCTGTTACTAGTAACTGATTCCAAAGAGGACCAAAATAAACTACCTTCTTTAGGGTCGTTACCCATTGATCTCATACAAGGACTGAATAAAGCATGCCATTGTTATAGTGTCAGGTTGAATGCCATAAGAAGCAGTAACTTCACTGTCTGTTATTTCAGCAGAAAAAAATGAATATAAGAATGGGAATTAACTTCTTTTCTAGTGAAATTATAGCAATACCTGCTCATACTTGTGTTCCACTGAAGGCTAAGAGAGAGCAATCTCACGGAGTTGGAGGATCTGAACTTGGTGCTTGCTTCTTTTCTGCCATTTCAACTTCAAATCCATTATTATCTGAGGATTTTTCTCTCTCTGTCTCCATTCTTTTAATTTTTGCCACTCGTATGGCCTGCAGCTCATACCTGAAAATTTGAGCATGTCAGTTTTGAATGGTGGTGTACATTCATGTATGGTCCATGGAGATTTGTTTGCGAGAAAGATGGGATAGGCAAAATTACTATCATATGCAACTGGCAGAGCAGGCAACACATACACAAGAAACAACTTGATGATGCCTGTTATTAAGTTGGTGCCATTAGGGCCAATTAACACATGAAGGAACAAAAATGCAGAAATAGTATATTTGACCAAAACTGAATTCTTTATTTTTATTTTTTAGGAACATGCTTCCAATGGCAGAGATTGGATTAGGGAAGAGGCATAAATCACACTTTTAGAATCATTTTCCTGAGAAATATCATTTCCCATAAATATCTTCTAAAGTTTTCTTTTCTTTTTCTTTTTTTTTTTTTTTTTGTTTTTTTGATAATACATCTTTGGAGGAGAAAGATGGTAGTTAGACTCTCTATGTTTGACCTACACGTGATTCCAAATATCTTCTAAAGTTCGCAGATTGCAAAGAAGGATTTTCACTCGGGTCAACATATCAAAAGTGCAGCTGGTTCAACAATAGTATTGTAAGTAGCATCAATCAAATATCTGATACAGTTATTATGACTTGAAAAACATTTGTTGCAAGCTTCCAACAGGCATGGTCAGACCCTAATTGCTTGTCATTATTATCCAAAAGATTCTAATGGTGAGACAGCACAAACTATGAGACCCACTTTAAAGTATTCTACTTTTGAGAAAATCAGCTAACATGTTGCACGAGTAAACAGACTGGCCTAGTATAGTTTAATTTATTTTTATCATGCTAACTCTCTTCCAAGTAGTGCAATTGCATTGATAATTGGCTCACCACTAACTATCGGGGTTTAATCAGGCACACTCTGCCCCAAGCCCAGATCAAAGACAAGCATTGCAACAGGTGACAGCCAATTTAAAACCATGGCACATCTACATAATATGGACTCAAAACAATTCTAAAGGGTAGTCCTGAACAGAGTGATGGAGTGAATAATCTGTACAGCCGATTCTGACCAGATTGAGCACAACTCTAGCGATGTGAGTACCAATGATTCTTCAGGGGTCAGTTTTGAAACTGATAGTTTAGTCCGCCAACCTATAATAATATACTTTTGTGTGTGTGTGTGTGGGGGGGGGGGGGGGGGGGTGGGGGATATAATGATCTATTTCCTTCTTATTCAGCAGTAATTTTTAAAGCCTTCTTCTCACTAATAACTTAGCTGATTATCACAGACAATGGTGTAAATAGACCATGCTAATAAGATCAAGTACTGAGACGTAACCTTTCCCCCTTTCTCTGACTGTACTTACTTCACTTGCCCTATTCTCAAAGGTCTCTTGCCACCCCTGCACCCTCACAGGAACCATATATTTTACATGACCAAAATTTTCACAGACCACCTGCCTAATTTACATTGACGAACTTCATTGAATTTTCACTCAAGTGTTTCTTTGCATATACAATGAATATGTCCAGAATCTAACTTACTTATGATACTATGAAAATCTACAATTGAATTAAATACTTGAAACATTTACCCTTTTCAGTTTTCGTGTTTGAATTCACTCCACTATACAAAGTAGTATTTATACAAATTTATATATCCATGGAAAGTTCAGTTTGCAATAACAACCATTGCCTCTGAAAACTATAAACCTGATTGAGCTCTTGTACAATCGAATGATAGAAAGCAGAATACAGTATGTCAGTATGTGTTGTGTTTTTGAGTTAGATCTTTTATACAATACAACTATGATTGCAAGATAAGTTGTTGGTTAGTATATGGGACAAGCCTATGCTTCAGCAATAGAGAAACCTTAGAACCAAATGATGTACGCGCTAAGGCTTTACTCTTCACAAGGCAGCAAGCCTTGTCCCTCAAACAAAATGGCTCAAGCATAGCAAAATGGAGATTATATTGCAATAAATTTCATAGCAGTACAATCAAATCACTAAAGCTTGTAGAACTTACTCAGCAACATAGCTCTTGACAAGCGTAAAATAAATCCTCCAAAATTCTCTTTCCTTCAATTGACGAGGGCATAGCTGAAATCTGAGTTGTGAAAGTTCCTGGAGAGAAAAGGAGGGTCAGAAAGGGAAGAAAAAGCTAAAATGCATTAACAAGCAACAATCATCGTTATTTATGCAAATATAAGCACAGGATTTCCCATATAATAACTGCCACTTTACTGCATTTATATAATTAGCCTTTCTTCATATCTATAGATGCTGAACAAATTTATACCTTCTAAAAACATTGACTTTGGAAATTTCACGACAAGCTAATTACTACCCATTGAAAACGACTACGAATTTTACATAAACTGCACATAATAAAAAACAACAAATGGCATGTCCGAAATAAAAACCTTGACTTTGGACAGAACAAGAGTAGCATGTCCCTCCTGCCAATCAGAGAGATCCTTTCGAACATTAGCGGGTGTTGCTTGACAACTGCTACTGCTTATAATTTCATCGCCAAAAGTAGTTCCGGTAATTTCTTCTTCTTCAGCTACAAAGAATCAATTTATCGGAATTCAGAGCAAGAACTAACAATCCCAATGGATCTTAAAATGAGAAGAGTGTTACCTTGGAGTGGGAAATTCTTGAAGGTATCAACTGTAAATGTCTTGACATGATCGATTAATTGACGGGTAACTCCAAGCTGTTGTTCTTCTTCTTCATCTACCACTATTTGTTCCTTTTGATTCTGCTGATTTGGGGTTTTAGCGTTTCGATTACTGAGTCGAAACCATGAAGACCAGTCCATGCTTCTGTTCTTGTTATAACTTCGGGAATTAGAATGATTTTTCTTCCTTTTTTGTCAATTTTTGTTCATCTACTTATGTACAGTAACCTAAGTTGTAAAAAGCCCAATAGGCTTGGCCCAATAAGTTGCTAACTGTGTAGTTGAATTAGGTTACTTCGACTCTTTTTAAGCCCTTTCTAATAAGAAAGGATGCTGTTCTTATATATACATAAAAAAAAAAAAAAAAAAAAGAAGTTGGGGATTTTGAACATGATACTAATTTAAACGGTTGAAAATTTGACTATTTTTTTATTTAATTAAAATTCGAAACTCACTCTTTTCCACTCCTAAAATGTATTATCAAAAAAAAAATTGGTTTAAGCAATTTAAAGCACAACAACTTAGGAATAACATTCCATAAATTTGAATTAGTTTCATATATTTTTGAACTGAAACTGTATGTGAAAATATCTAAAAAGAAAAAAAATAGAGGAAAGAATAATTTTGGATAAGGGATGGCATCCATTGATAACGCCTCTCTTGGATACGCTTTTGCTTTCCCAAAATAAATTTTCGTTTGGTAAATAAAATAGTTGGAATTTGAGCTTATAAAATAGAATGCATTAAAATGCTAAAATATTTTGAAAAATTAAATAATAGTTTGATTTGCAATTGAATCATAAAAAATTGTTGGATTCTTGAAATGGTGCTTGATAATACCTAGTTCGTCCAAACCTTGCAGTGAGTTAGATGACTGTATGATCCAATTAACTGGAAAGTATCTGTAAGAGGCTTTATCCGATCGGTTCGAGCGTTATCACTCTAAATATTAAGTCAGTGACTTAATGGAGTGAATGTAGAGAGAGAGAGAGTCTCTAGAAAGTGATACCCAAAACCACTGTATACTAGACTATTTATATGAGTCATGGGAGTGTACTTGAGTACCTGGACCACGGAGATCGAGGTATTAGAGCATATGAGCGACGATGTGACAGCAGACAGATTGGAGGCATGGGAGTATGGGCTCTATGACGTATCAGTGAATG
>JBBPFJ010000303.1:112401-175440 GCA_037975025.1 Excoecaria agallocha | reverse complement strand
TTCATTTGATGATCTTCATATGCATGACCTGCCATTCCCAATATCTACCTCATCACTATAAATATATGCAAGATCAAAATAATTTCCATCCCTTATAATCAAAAGATATCACATATATGCAAATTATTTTCAAATTTCAAATCCCATACCTCTATTAAAATCTACTCTTCTTACTTAATCAAAATGCCTTTGCTCCTTTCTTTACTTGTCCAATTTCTTAGCAATTCACAAGACCTTAATCAACAAAATCTTAACACAATTTTTTTAGGAGAAGATCAAGAAGAAAAGGGCAAAAAATATACCATTTCCTCACGTGAAGAACCCTTTTTTTAGACAATAGTGGGCAAATATCCCACTAAGTCCTTGCATGCCAAACTCTCTTAACTAGTTACCCTACCATAAGTCCATTTTACACATTGACCTAGCATACTTCTTCAATTTCAAAATTTACGCCAAAACTTATTTTCAATTCCATTAATTCATCCCAAACTCAAATTAAATAGTAAAATTACCATTTACCGGATGTAGGAATTTTACTTCTATTTCCTATTACCATAATATAAAGCTTAGTTCAATCTTAATTGCACACTTATATATATCACAACGTAATTTGACTTTGTCACCTTCAATCTCATAAAATTATACATTCACAAAGTCTCACTTATCAATAATTCATCTAATTAAGAATAATTAGATGTTGATACCTTGATAATGCCCTTGAATTCTACTAGGGCTTAATTTGGGTCCTTACAAATCTCTCCCCCTTAAAGAATTTCATCCTCAAAATTCATACCTGAATCCTTTACACAAATGCATCACTATCAATTCTCATACTTTTGTGTCTAACACTATAAACTTCCATTCCATACTATCTCGGCCAACTTTCCTTGATGCTTACTTTAACTTAATTTGCATCTCTTATAACTCAATCTCCATATAAGAGCAACCTTATCCTACAATTACATCATTAATAGGCTTAAAATATATCCTGTTAGTTTCCTTTATCAGTTGGGGCATATACATGTAATATGATGCTTGATGCTATGTTATGCATGAATAATGCTTTCGTGTATTCAATAAGATGCAAATGCATATTCTCATGTGTTGTATATGTTTTTGCCCCATCCCATGTGTAATGTTTCGTCAATTGCCCGTACTCGATAAGGAAAAACTGACAGGTATATAGAGCATCATAATTACTCCTCAACTTGATATCTCAAAACCTTAAACTATAGGTACTTTCATCAACTAAGCAAAACTCCATCTCATGTATCATATTTAAATAATCACTACTTATCCCTCTAACACACCTATTTCATAATCCCATATACTTGTCATATGCGCATATTTTGTACTATTCGATTCGGGATTAAAATCCCAAGAAAATACTATCATACATATATTCCATTTCTGGAACTCCAATCATATACATTTACTCACATATACAATTATTCATATATCCTATTTATTATATTGTATCGAATCATCACACTTCAATCTAACCATATTAAGACCAGGATATCTGTATTGGCCAACACTCCAAAGCTTCTTATGATAACAACATTAATCACCTATATCCCTAAAATGGGTAAACCTAACTTTGATACCAATAATTTTAGCACCCTTATCCCATACATAACTGCAAACACTATATCTTGTATCATTAAGCATGCTAACCAGGTTCTTATGCTCGAAACACTTTACTGTATACTTAAGAGTATCTTTAAACAATGCAATATTTACATTTATAAATCATCTATACATCACATCCTTGTCAAAGTAAATAAGAATCTTGTAATCAAAATGCACTTAACAGTAGGCTATACTTTCAATCTCTCTCTTGTGTTGGCCATCCTGCTGCAGATATCATCCTAGGAAAAAATCCTTACATGCAACCTATATGGATGAAACACCTCGTGCTAAGCTATAAAGCGTAGTGGGGAACAAAAACATGTGGATGACCCCTTTTAAAGGTCATCAAGATGAAAAACCATATATATACACATCTTAAAGCAAATAAACCAATCATTATAAACAATATTGACAATAATCTCCCAAAATTATATTCACTTTTGATATACTTATAACCAATATCAATACCTATTGATATTTCCTTTGCTTATCAATTTATTACCTTTATCATTATTCATTCATTACTTTGAATCCTATACATCAAGCTTACTTTCTGGATTTCTATATGTTACTCTTGACCAATTACTTTAAATTATTAGTTGTCAAACATTGACAACTATATTATTCATGTATTAATATCAATTGCCAAACATTTTAATAACTACTCCATATTTCTATCACTTATTTACAAATATTTATATATACTTCATCTATACTTTATGAGTTCCCACATTTTGATTTTAGTGATCACTTTGATATACTTAACTATCTTAGAAACATGGTACTGTATTCAAATAAACTCTATTCCTTATACATATGTATAATATATTCCATGTATAAGATGCATTCTCATTCGTTTGAATACTTACTATTTTTATTAAACTATTATATCTTTACCTTGCATATTTTTCAACTTTTAAAGCATTTCGATATTACCATTACTTCATTAGTATTCACACTCAGCACACTTTATATATATATATTTATTTAACATGTAATCAATGGATTAGAAAATCTTGACAAATCTAACAAGCTCACCTAGTAAACAATAAAAGCATTTAAAAAGTTTAACAGTTAACTTAGCATGCTTGTATTGTATACTAACTGAGAATTCTTCATCCATTTAACTCATTTAAGCAATTTCGAACATTTGCAACCAACTATAAATATTATACATATCGTGTGTTACTTCATAACCTCTATTTATTTAAACTTATGAAACAATACAAGCAAATCATGTCAGACATATAATCAAGTAATATCCTTAACTCTTATATAATCCTTACTTTGTACTTTATACTTTAATGTTTGTACTGTACTTATAGTTTAGCCTACCTAATTTTGAAAGGCGGATAACGGGATCGGTGGATACTCGAGGTTATCAAAATGGTGGATATCCGAAGATATCAAAATTATAGACCCAAACAGGGTCGACTGTATGATGGACCGATCAAATGGACCCAAACAGGGTCAGCTAACAACCCAAATGGGGTTGTGCATGATCCAATAGGATCAACGGTACTTTAGACCTAAAAAGGTCAATAGTGGCAATTGCAATATCCTTATAAGCGCCTATAAGCACTAATTGTAGCTCTCTAGTTCTCTTAACCTAACAATATCAATAATTTAACTCCTTAATTATGCATCACTATTCTGTCAAATAGAAAACCTTACTATAAGGATTATCTTATAACAAAGCTTAACTCAACAAATATATATATATATATATATATAATTGTTAAAGTATAATATTACATTAAATACAAGTACTATAACAACATTACAATTCTTCATATACGAAACAACTGTACTTTTACAAGATTTTCAACACAACATAAAACCCTCGAAATACAAAAAGGAACCAAAAAGAAAACTATATACTTTATAATCTTCAAAGACTTGTGTTGGCCAACCTGCTGCAGATTTCAATCCTGCGAAAAAGTACTAACCTTGCAACCTACACGGATGAAACATCCCGTGCTAAGGTATAAAGCTTAGTGGGGAACACAAAATATGACAAACAACCACTCACAGTGGTTGCCAACAAGCATACATCATGAACTACAAGTATACCTTATGTTTAAATAAAAGAGATACCAATTCAACATGAATAAACAAGAGTCCACATATGATACCCGAATGACTTAATGATAGTAAATTTGACATTGGTGCTTTATATTTACAACATTTAATCATTTAAGCATAATTATCTTTTAGACCTATAATTCATTCATTGAACGATATACCACTGTTTACACTAAGTCATACCTTCCAAATACCACACATTTTGACATATATATATATATATTCAAATATAAGCATATGATCAACAGTAATATATGTATATTCATTAGAAAGACAGAGCATTAGTATTATAAAAGTTTATCATTTATCGATCTAGGATACATTTGTGATTCTTAATGTACTAATGCATACAATGAATTACTAATTTACTTTTATCTCAAATACCAGTATAATATTTAGTTTATCACTTATAGGTCCGTAAATATTTTATGTTGCATACGAGACATTGAACATCATGTCCTTGTAGAAAGTAAGAACGAGTAGCTATAAGGAAAATTTATAACCCTATGTTTTAATTGAAAGGCAATTACTGATATGAATACCTATACATAACTCTTATATTTCATTGCAAAGAAAACACTTATATTGTCAAAACATTTTCATAGCTTTCATATATGACAAATCATGCAAACCATTTAACTAGCTCAAGCAAGCAACATATTACTATAGGTAACATACTATCTTTAATATAGTCCATAACTAGATATTAGTGATGCACTGGTTCATTTATATAACTCTGTACATTTAATTTTTTTATATGCAATAATTGTGCATAAACATATATTACAAACTCTTTTAATTTCATAGTTTTCGTATGTGATAAAAATAAAAAAGGAATTTCATATATAAAATATATTATAAAGTCAATTTTGGAATTGACATGCTTCAAGAAACTTTGAGTTAAACATCAAACTTTTCTTCCTTTGGTGCAAAGCCTGCACTATTCTAAAGAGCTGGATAACGGGTTATACAGTAGCACCCGAAGGTACAAAACTGTTGGTTATAATGGTGGCACCTGAAGGTACAAATAAGATACCAAGAGGTATTAAACGATAATCCTTTATTGGGACAAAATTGTATGATAAATCGGTAAAGGGGACCTAAATAGGATCAAACAAATAACTTGGACCAGTCAAGCGGACCCAAACGGGGTCGGCTACAACCCAAACGGGGTTGTTCAAATCAACTCTAACTTTTAAACCCAAACAAGGTCACTGTAACTTTTAAATTCAAGTGGACCTAAATAAGCCAAAAATGTTCAGAAGCAACTGCAAGGTATCCTTATAGGTATGCCTACTATCCACTTCCTAGACTTAAAGTAGGCAATATAACCTCTTTACTTTATCTTTTCTTTATTCATTCATACTCTTATATGCACATGTATACTCTTGTGTAACTATGAAAAATGTACTAATATACACGCTCATGTGTAACTTTCTATAAACGTGTGAACATGCTTAATGTTGGGTATTACTATTTTGTACTTGTAATCCTATTCCATCATGTAACTATTTCGTATGTCAAGACTATACTTATATAATGTCATTTGCACCCATACATAATCATGTAAAAATATATATCTTCTCTAGTACAAAAATATATATGCATAATGTATAAACAATTTATACAATTTTCTCATGTAAAAATCACATAACAAGATACTCCCTCTCTAATGCATACACTTGTATACATAGTCTCATATAACATTGTCATTATATGCTTTAATAAAATTTATATAATAGAGTCTATAGCACTGTAGATCTGTATTTTAGTATGCTAACATGTAACAACACATATGCTTAATCATGTCATTTCAATTAAGTAAAGACATATTCATACATTTCACTTTAACCATATTCTTTGAATCATTACTCTAAAACATTTTTCAAGCTTGAAACCCAATCATGTAAGATCATACTATATATATATTTGTGTGTGTATGTGTGTGTTTATATGTACACATATATTCTACTAATCACATTACTTCTTTATACAAGTAAAGTTAACATTTCAAACTATATTTATAATAGTAATTTCAAGAAATCCGTAGGAATCGTGTATAATCATCTAGACTTATATATATATATATATATATATATATATATATATCAACCCATTCAATGACAATTTATACAACTAAATATAATAGCTTTAGATTCATCGATATGTATACAACTAGGTACCATCATCTTTACATATAAATATATATAACATAACATGTTTTAATTTTCTTGGTTCATATACTCTAGCATCAAATGAACATTCATGAGTAGCATTTTTGATGTTCTGGAAACTAGACACAGAGGGCTACAAGTTTGTAGAACGAAGTTGTCACTAAAAATTATGTTTTATAGGTCAAAATCATGATACAAGTTGAATATATAATTCTGCGTCTGGACAAATTCTATGTCACGGTTACCAGGTATTACCTAGTAACCATAACCCAATTATACTTCACCTAAACTTCACTTAAAGGTCCCAAATGGATAGTAATGGATATCTAAACAATTTTCATTGTGAATTAAACAATTTCTAGCATATAAATACTTGTATTAAGGAATATAATTTGAGTTATGATTATGTATATATGTATATACTTTATTTACATGTTGATATGTTATATATGTGTTAACATGGAAGCACATTGAATTATGTATGGCATATGATATGTTTACTGATAAAGGTATATATATATAAACATTCATATATGATCAACTTATGAACAAGCTTGTTATATGCAAACATACTTAAATGTAGATATAAATACATATATGTCCCAAAAAATGACCCTAGTTGAAATTACGTGATTTAATGGATTATTATTGGATTTAGACTAATTAAAACGCGTGAATTTTGGATTGGAGCAATAAGGACAAGCGAGAATTTCAAATTACTTATGAATTGTTTGGTATAAAAATATTTAAGGGTATAATTAAGGTAAAGAAATTAAGTTTCGGGGGTCAAATTGTGGTTAATAGTTAAATGGTTGGTTGTAGTTTAAATTAGAAGTATAGTTGCGTATCTTTTTTTTGAAGACAATGCATGCAAGGAGTGAAGTGGGATTTGCCCACTAAAACCCCTTAAAGTTGGTAATCACGTGGTAGTGTTCAGAGGAGAGGTGGCTTTTGTTTTGTTAATGGGAACATGCAGCCATATAAATTCAAGGAACTTCCCTCTCTCTCTTAAGTCTCTTTTGCATTTTGTTGTAAGCATTAAAGACCATCTTCTTCATTTTTTTTCTTTGGTTTCAGATGGAAGAGGAAGATCTAATGAATAAAGGATTGATTTGAACCTACAAAATCAGGTTTGGGAACTATTATTTCTTGTATGCATTAATACTTGTGTTGATTATGGATTTTGTAAATATATTGACTTGAATTAAGATATTAGGCATTAATGTGAAAGTGCTATCTAGAAATTCGGATTAACCTCTGATGACTATTTTGATCATAAATTATGTTTTTGAACTCCGCATTTGATGATTCTAGTTGGGATAAAACCGAGACTTCTTTTCCTACAAATGTTATAGAAATAAAAATAATGAAATTTTGCCTCTAAGGTCCTAAAAAATGCCCAAAATAGTAGCCCTTTTATATAGTCAAAATAATGAAATAAAAATTCATTGGAGCAGTAGGTGTTTATTATGTTATAACTCCTGGGATATACATCAAAATGACTTGAAATTTTTATAGTATATAGTCAAGATCTTAAGTATCAATTGTTAAGAGAAAAGTATCCTGAAAAATGTCATTTTCCATGTGCAAAATATTATGTAAAAATCCAACAGTGAGTATGCTTAGCATGAAGGAACAATTGCAAATACATTGTTAATCACTTAAGGACTCAATTAACAAGTTCTAAATAAACAAGTTTACAAGGATAAGAATGTTAATGGATAATTATAATATCTATAAAGTATGAACTAAGAGTTTTTAGATTAATTTAACTTAATAATTTAATCTATAGTATGGAATAGATATGTACATAAATGAAAATATATAATTGAGCTTAATGATTATTAATAACTTGTCATTATATGAGAGTAATTATATTTTGATGTCTTTATGTATCAAATTAGAGTCTAATGTCATAGCATTAAGTATATATAGATAAGTGCCATTAAATGATTTAGAGTTTAAATTGCTTGACAACGTATAAAAAATATAGATAGCATAAATAATATACAGTGATTAGGAGTGCAATATAGTAAAATTGATTTCATAATAAAAAGAGATTATGAGGTATATATAAGATAAGTTGATATTAACAATATATTATATTTTTCATTGGCTTAGAGTTATGTGAAATTGTAGAAACAATATAATTGTCTTTATAAAAAGAAAATATAATAGCCATAGTCATAGTGTATCAACTTTGATAATAATGAAGGCAATTTATTTTGTAATTGTATTTTATCGATATTGAAGCCTCTATAGCTACCTCACCTGAATACTATTGCCATATGATTACTAGGGTTGGAATAAACGTAATTGTGTGCTTAACTCCTATTTTACCATAAGTTTATCTACAATTTAAATTTTATGTAATGGCAAGTGTCTATTAAAGAAACATCCATACAAACTAATTATGGAACAATTTGTGGTAAAAATGAGCTATCTTTGTGTACAATGGTCAGAATGCTATTACATTAATTCCTATACATAATAAACTCCTAAATTCATATTTTGAATGTAGGAAGTATGAATTAAAATCGCATTCAATCATGTCAAATGTTGACTTTAAATTCTTAGGGACTGGATGTACTGTTAGGGAACAGACCTTAGTAAATTGGGCATATATTTTGGTAGAGTTGTTAAAATGCTACAAAGTAAAATTATGGTAAAACTAGAGACATGGAAGTATAACTTTGATGAATAAATATTGGTCTAATTCCTTCTTAAATTTATTCTATGAATTTTTATAAGTGGTAAAAAACACTATTTTGGTTTTATGAACGGCCTATAGTTTTTTCTCAAATATCTCGAGTTATAGACAAGATATGAAGGTGAATTTTGATGCTTTGGAAACTAGACACATAGGGGAATAAAATTGTAGGGGATTATTAAGCCTAAAAATGACGTTTTCAAAATTATAAGTGGTTCACAATTTGGGTCTAGAATGTTGCCCTGTGAAGAATTTTAACATATCTTACATTATGCCTTTTTTATATAGTTAAGTTAAATTTGTGTCTATGTAAATACAGAATGAATTGGATATGGCATTCAATATGGCTATTAATAAATGGTTCTATATATTTATATGTAAAGATGATGGTACCTAGTTGTATATATATCAATGAATCTAAAGCGACAATATTTAGTTGTATGACTTGTCCTTGAATGGGCTAATATATATAAAAAAGTCTAGATGATTATACATGATTCCTATTGATTTCTTGAAATTACTATGATACAAATAATTTGAAATGTTAACTTTACTTGTATAAAGAAGTAATGATTCAAAGAATATGTTTAAAGTGAAATGTATGAATATGTCTTTACTTAATTAAAATGACATGATTAAGCATATGTGTTGTCACATGTTAGCATGCTAAAATACAGATCTACAGTGGTATAGACTCAATTATAGAAATCTTATTAAGCACATAATGGCAATGTTATATGAGACTATGTATACAAGTGTATGCATTAGAGAGGGAGTATCTTGTCATGTGATTGTTACATGAACAAATTGTATAAATTGTTTATGAAGTGTGAATATATGTTTATGTAATAGAGAAGATATATATTTTTACATGATTATGTACGGGTACAAATGGCATTATATAAGTATAGTCTTGACATACAGAATAGTTACATGATTGAATAGGATTGCAAGTATAGAATAGTAATACCCAACAGTGAGCATGTTCACAGGTTTACAGAAAGTTACACATGAGCATGTATATGAGTACATTGTTCATAGTTACACAAGAGTATACATATGCATATAAGAATATGAATGAATAAAGAAAAGATAAAGTAAATAGATTATACTGCCTGCTTTGAGTCTAGAAAGTGAATAGATAGGCATGCCTATAAGGGTACCTTGTAGCTACTTTTGAATAGTTTTAACCTATTTAGATCCATTTGAAATTAAAAGTTACAGTGACTCTGTTTGGGTTTAAAAGTTAGAGTTGATTTGAACAACCCTATTTGGGTTGTAGCCAACCCTTTTTGGGTTCGCTTGACCGGTCAAAGTTATTTGTTTGACCCCATTTGGGTCCGCTTTACTGATTTACCATATAGTTTTTTCCCTACAAGGGTTCACCATTTAATACCTCCGGGTATCTTATTTGTACCTTCGAATGCTATCATATAACCCATTATCCACCTCTTTAGAATAGTACAAGCTTAATTACAAAGGGTAAGAAAAGTTTATTGATGAATTTAAAGTTTCATAAAGCATGAAAGTTCTTAATTGACTTTATACTATTTCATGTGTAGAATTCATTTTATTGTAAATAGAATGTGCATCTACAAGAAGACCACACAGTAAAAATATGTAAACAATATTATTAGTATAAAAAACAAATGCTAGCTTGTTAAATGATGAACTTAAATTGTATTAATGCTTTGTTTACAATTTATGATTTATAAAGAAACTTATATTAGGGTAAAGGGTAGTATATTATTAAATGAACGCAACAATTGTCATAATTGCATAGGCATAATCCATACTAAAGGTTATAAGAGTTATACTATAACACCCATTGTTTTCAAAATATTTTTCTTATGATTATATATGTGTTCACAATGTTTGTATGTGCACACATATTAATGTGTATTTGTCATTGTGATCTGATGTATGCAAATCTAAGACCTATGATCTTGGTATGTAAGTATAGTTTGGCTATAATGTATAATTGATATACTTGATTTATAAGCTTCTTTTTATGATTAAATATTAATAAATAAACAAATCATATGATAAAAAGTTAAATTTAAGGCCAAAGGATGTTGGAGCTTACATTATTATACATGGTGAATGAAGCATCAATGTAAAAGTTACCTTTGAATTTTATGATTTTCATATGTTGATATGAATGTTGAATTTTATTCATTTATTGAAATAAATTATTGTCATAATTGAGGCATGTTGTATTCTTTGTTGGCGATCACTGTGAGTGGCCATTTATCATGATTTTGGTTCCCCACTAAGTTTTATAGCTTAGCACGGGTGTTTCATTTGTGTAGATTTTTGAGGTGATATCTGTTGTAGGATGGCCAACTAAAGTCATCGAGAGAGACTATTATAGACTTTTATTTTAGGTTCTTTGTATATAGTAAAGATTTTGTGTTATTAGAGATATTGTATGTAAAGATGTTAATCAATTGTTATATTTTGTAAAGAGACTTTAATGTCTATTGAAAATTTTTAATAGTATAGCACTCTTATGTATTAAGTTTGAATATAAGTTCTTTGTATAGTTGGTTTATATTTAAGTTGCACTATTAAACTTGCGTAATGAGAAAGATAAAGTGATATGTATTGGTTAATGGATAAGGGTGCTACATATGCACCTTGAAGTATACATATTTATGCCTTTATTGATATTTATATATTCTAATCATATTAGCTTTGTAAGGACCCAATCATGACCCTAATCGAATTATTATTAATTAATGAGGACTATCGTTGATTAAGGCAAAATGGGATTATTTTGCAATCATCAAGGTTAAGTTTCAAGAGGAGTATTTTGGTAATTTTAGCATGTAAATATATGAGTTAAGTTAAATTATAATCGAAGACAAGGATATAATTGAAGTGACTTAGAAAGTCTTGGCGATTAAGTTGAAAGAAATTAAAATAATGGGGGTTTAGTTTTGTACAAGGGACATTTTGGGAATTTCTCCTTGTGAGATATTTATCCCACTATAAATTAAGGTTTTAAGGGAATGTAGATCGGCATTTGAAGGATCTCTCTCTCTCTCTCTCTCTTTTTGGTCACAGTTTGGAGAAGGATGCTGGTGTTTGGGAGTTAACATGGGTAATGTTTCTACTTTAAGATACCTTATTTCTTTTCTTTTATTTGTGATTTCTTTGGTGATGAGAGATTATAAGATCTTGTTGTCATCCTGTGTAAGGAAATGAGAGAGAAGCATGTAAATCAAGTGAAAGAGAAGGAAAGGAATCATATGTAAAGGAGGTGAAGCTTGATTTTGAGGTATGGGATTATTTGGAAAAGTTACTGTATACATTTCCCATCTCATGTTGCATATGTTTTTTTTAGAGATTAGGGGTAAATGTAGTAGGTGTTGATGATTATAACATGATTTGTAACTTAAATGATAATATAAGTATGTAGGGAGGTGAGATTTAGAGTTTAACTTTATGTCTACATAATTGAGATTTTGGGTTTTCCTTTTTTTATTCCCACGCGTGGCCACTCACCATTTTCATCTAGTTCATGCATAGTCATGCATGTGTTTTCTCTTTGGAACACACTGCTACGTGTTGATTTGTCTTTGAGGATGCATGGCCACGTGATGATGTTCATCTTCTCACCCACAGCCACGTATGTGTTTTTCTCTTGGAGACACACGACCACGTGTGAGTCTTTTCTGTGTTTCTTCTTCAAAGCACATGGCCACGCATGGAATGCTTTCTTTCTACACACGACCACATATGGGTTTTCTCTTTGGAAACCTGTGTCCACGTGATGCTTCCCATCTTCTCACCCACGACCACGTGATGCCTATCTTCTTCTTGTACACGGCCAATTATGCTTTTATCTCCAAAAATACATGGCCAACCCTCCTTTCTCTGTATGAAATGCTTGACCAGCCATGCTTTATATATACTCTTTTATTCATTCGAGTATATTCTAATCGCAAGATTTAATCCATGTAATTAAATATTGAACACAGTATTATGTGGTCCATAAAATCCTGACGAGAGCAAGAATTGAGATAATTGGATTAGTAATCAATATGAGTAATGGTAAATAGTTATTAACTAGAGATGGATATGTCAATTGATTACTAAGAGAGTGATAGATTATGAAAGATTGTTCTAATGCTAAAGTCTATAAAGATATGATTCAGAAAGACAATAATATAGCATGAATTATTATAGAAAGTAAAAGACATAAAAACTAATATGGTAGGGTGAAGACTGATTTAAGCTGTAATTCATCAAAAATCACCTACAAATGAATAAAGCATGACCGCTTAAAAAGAAAGTAAACACACACACACACACACACACACATATATATATCTTGTTATACACAGATTAGATTGAAAGGCTTTAAAACAACAATCCTATAAAGATATGAATTTGAGTCCACTTGAACTTTAATTAGAAGAAGTTATGAGTAATGATGCTAAAATATTTAGGTCTCTAAAATATGTTTTAGTGCCTAATAGCCCAAAACTAAGAAGAGTGAGAAGAAATATAGTAATCACATGAGTTTATGATATTTTATATGCCCTTTATTATATAGTTTAAAGCGCTCGGCCAAAGCAAATGGTTATACTTAGATACTATACTTTGACCATCCCTTTTAATGGCACAAGAATAATGTGATTTAGCCTAGTTGATCAGAACATAGTTGTAATGTTATATGTAATCTAGTAACTATAAATATACATGCTAATTAATGTATTTCATAAGGGTACAAGGTATGTAATATGCCTAAGTTAAAAGAAAAGAAATTTGTTTAAGGGATATTATAAAACTATAGGAGCTTAATTATATTTCAAGTCATAATGGGAATTGATGGTGAACTTTGATCTAAAGGATCATACACATATGTTATTCATACCCTATGATGTAAAATGAAAGTTGCAAGTCTGCAAGTAATGTTCTAACGATTAAGATGATATAATCTTATATAACTCCTCTAAGAAATAATGTTATAAAATAGAAAGTACAAATAAGATGATCATGATATATGTGATAATGTTAAGGTAAATAATCTATTGCCTATGATATAATAGACTACAAAAGTGAGCTAAAGAGGCTATAGATGAAGAAGTGTTGACCTAAATGCAAATGAGAACATAGTTATTCTATAATATGAATCATGAATGCTTGAGTGCTGTTGTATATATGATTATGTTGTAATATGATTAATTATGAGAATAGGGAAACTACTCACGACAAGCAATAACAAGGTACGTCCTTGGGAACTAATCTTGAGTTATGTAAATATATGTGGTAGAATTGGTTCGAGCATGCTTTGAGGTGTAGCTTGATTTAATATGCGAACAAGTATAAGTAATGAAATAATGTATTACATGTTTAAACTGCACCTATATGTACGAGTGCATGTGTGTACGCGCAATGCTAATCATGAAAGATGATGTGTTATTATTGTTGCATAAAAATGTAACTATTATGATATGAACGAAAGAAATTGATGCAAGCATACGATCATATGATAGCATCCATATCCAATGGAGCCTAAAGCTCAACATTGATGTATGATAAGAATGATATGTATTATTTATAAATTGTTGCTTGAAGCCAAATGTTGAATTAAAGATGTTCTTAAGGGTTAAAGCTACGGGTCTTAGTTCCGTTGTGGATTTGATAGGCATGCCTAGAGGGATACAGTCGCAGCTGCCATAGTTGACCCCATTTGGGTCCATTGTTAGATATCTTCAGATATCCATAGTTGATACCTTCAGGTATCCATTGCTCCCGTTATCCACCTTTTGAACTAGTACTTAGGCAGGCTAGTAAGGGTGATAAAAAGGAAAAGGTACAAGAAATAAAGTGGTATATGTATACACATATGCATCGATTTCTTCACGTAGTTAACATACGCTTGATGAATGACTTATTGTATTGTGATGTTTTATCTTAAATTCCATTTGGCTATAATTGTCTTATTGAAATGAGATGTAATGTTCAGTATATCATGATTATGAGATATGTATGTCATCGACCATGAGGAAGGTTCTCGTGTAAGTGCCGGTGTGAGTTGAACTCCATCGATGGGTTCCACAGAGAATATATGGATCCCAAAATGCACCATATTATGCTAAAACTTATATGGACTATAACATGTATACTGAATTTCATGTGCTCTATTATAAAATGCATACATATGGCATCGAAACCTTGTTTTATAATCATGATATGTAATGCTTATTCTTTGTGATCATATGCAATGCTGCCAGTCTATTCAATTATATATAAATGTTTACACCAATATAGGTTTAATGATAACATTCATTTAACCAAGTGCAAAGCATGACATAGAATGAAGATGGTATAAGAATCAGGTTACCATGCTAATATAACTTAAAGGATGTAAAGTTTATGAATCTAATATGAGAATTGTACCATTAATAACTATGTTGTCTAGTCTCTTGATAAAAAGGATTATAGCATAAGATTGATTATAAGTAAGTTTATATTATATATTAAGATGTTCAAGGAAAAGTTAATATGAATAAAAGAGAACTTAATCTCTCACATAGATGATGATGCAAGATGTTAAGCTATTAAGGCACCTAGGATAAGAAATACAACAAGCATAAGAGTATCTAGGAATCAGAGACAGATACAAATGATTATAGACGAATGAGTTTATTATGGATATAGAGAATGCTTATGGTTATAGTTTTTTTCATAGCTAAGGCACAATTAAGACTTGTTAGCGATAAAGATAAAGATTACAAGCTTTGAATTTTGAGGACGAAGTTCTTTTAAAGACGAGTGATTTGTAAGGACCCAATCATAACCCTAATAGAACTATTATTAATTAATGAGGACTATCGTTGATTAAGGCAAAATTGGATTATTTTGCAATCATCAATGTCAAGTCTCAAGAGTTGTATTTTGGTAATTTCAGCATGTAAGTATATGAGTTAAGTTAAATTATAATTAAAGACAAGGATATAATTGAAGTGGCTTAGAAAGTCTTAGGGATTAAGTTGAAAGAAATTGAAATAATGGGGGTTTAGTTGTGTATAAGGGACATTTTGGGAATTTCTCCTTGTGAGATATTTATCCCACTATAAATTAGGGTTTTGAGGGAATTTAGATCTGCATTTAAAGGATCTCTCTCTCCCACTCTCTCTATCTCCCCCTCTCTCTCTCTCTCTTTGGTCATGGTTTGGAGAAGGATGCTAAGGTTTGGGAGTTAACATAAAAGGTAATGTAAATCAAGTGAAAGAGAAGGAAAGGAATCATATGTAAAGGAGGTGAAGTTTGATTTTGAGGTACAGGATTATTTGGAAAAGTTACTGTATACATTTCCCATCTTATGTTGTATATGTTTTCTTTGAGAGATTAAGGGTAAATGTTGTAGGTGTTGATGATTATAACATGATTTTTAACTTAAATGATAATATAAGTATGTAGGGAGGTGAGATTTAGGGTTTAATTTTATTTCTGCATAATAGGGATTCTGGGTTTTCCTTATTTTCTTCCCACGCGTGGCCACTCACCATTTTCGTCTTGTTCTTACATGGTCATGCATGTGTTTTCTCTTAGGAACACACGGCCACACGTTGATTTGTCTTTGACGATGCATGGCCACGTGATGATGTTCTTCTTCTCACCCACGACCACGTGTGTGTTTTTCTCTTGGAGACACACAGCCATGTATGAGTCTTTTCTATGTTTCTTCTTCAAAGCACGTGGTCACACATGGAATGCCTTCTCTCTACACACGACCACACACGGGTTATCTCTTTGGAAACTCGTGGCCACGTGATGCTTCCCTTCTTCTCACCCACGGCCACGTGATGACTATCTTCCTCTTGTACATGGCCAATTATGCTTTTATCTTCGAAAATACATGGCCAACCCTCATTTCTCTGTATGAAATGCTTGACCAGCCATGCTTTATATATACTCCTTTATTCATTTGAGTATATTCTCATCCCAAGATTTAAGCCATGTAATTAGATATTGAACACAATATTATGTGGTCCATAAAATCCTGACGAGAGCAAGAATTGAGATAATTGGATTAGTAGTCAGTATGAGTAATGGTAAATAGTTATTAAATGGAGATGGATATCCATAGTTGATACCTTCGAGTATCCATTGCTCCCATTATCCACCTTTTGATCTAGTACTTAGGCAGGTTATTAAAGGTGATAGAAAGAAAAAGGTACACGAAATAAAGTGGTATATGTATACATATATGCATCGATTTCTTCACGTAGTTAACATACGCATGATGAATGACTTATTGTATTGTGATGTTTTATCTTAAATTCCTTTTGGTTATATCTGTCTTATTGAAATGAGATGCCATGTTCAGTATATCATGATTATGAGATATGTATGTCATCGACCATAAGGAATGTTCCCATGTGAGTGCCGATGTGATTTAAACTCCGTCAATGGGTTCTATGGAGAGTATATAGATCCCAAAATGCACCATATTGTGCTAAAACTTACATGGACTATAACATGTATACTAAGTTTCATGTGCTTTATTATAAAATGCATACATATGGCATCGAAATCTTGTTTTATAATCATGATATGTAATGCTTATTCTTTGTGATCACATGCAACGCTGCCAGTCTATTCAATTATATATAAATGTTTACACCCATATAGGTTTAATGATAACATTCATTTATCCAAGTGTAAGGCATGGCATAGAATGAAGATGGTATGAGAATTAGGTTACCATACTAATATAACATTAAGGATGTAAAGTTTATGAATCTAATATGAGAATTGTACCATTAATAACTATGATGTCTAGCCTCTTGATAAAAAGGATTATAAGCTTAATTATATGATTGATGATGATTTAGCTTATCTTATCTGTAAGCTTAATTATCTTATTATGGCATGTAATGATGGCCTGTCTTATTATTATTTCTGCATAATCTTTACTAGGTTTATGATTGATGATGATTGACGATTATCCATGGTTATGAAATTAGAGTATTACAAGCTTACAGCATACAATCTGATATATGAGCTTGGTAATTTCTTGAATTCAACTTGTGTGTCCTAATTTCCTTATAACACCCCTCAATGTTCTATTATTTATTATACAAGTTCCATAACCTATTAATATTATCCACTTATGTGTGTGTGTGCGCGCGCGCGTATATATATAAATATGCGAACATATTTAGCTTACAGGTCTTCTTTTGTCTTTTATATTCTAATTCCATTGGTGACATGCATATAGTTGATGTTAGTCCTACCAATGCCCTAAACAATCCATATGCTCATGCTTTCATCATATTTGTTTTCATTTTAACTTAGGTGTATTGGATATATATATATATATATATGTATATATATACACACACACCCCTCTAGGCTTATATGCATCTCATTTCACCTTATAAGTTAGCTGTTCATGGTTAAATTGATCAAACTCTTTAATTCCATGAAAGGAAAGAAGTTGAAAATGAAGAGAAAAGAAGGGAAAAGGGATGACTCGTGTTACCCTTCTCAACTCATGACACCTTACACTACTTGTGACAAAGACCAACATGGTATAACTCATGACACCATGCACTACTCGTGACATAGACAAACATGGTATGACTCATGACACCCTGCATTACTCATGATAGAGACTAGATAGTTTCCCTAGTTCATTTTGTTTTGCATTTTTGTCACATATCCAAATAGATTTAGCCAAAGTGGTCTTCTAAAAATTTGTTACTCTATTTTCTTGTTACCAAAACATTAAATATTACTCCATTTATCCTTATAAATTATAAGATATTCACCAAATAATCATGATTTCTCCCTATGATAGGGCAGCAAACTAGGTATTGGTTTAAATTAACTTTTGACTATCATAGAAGATGAAACAAACATTGGTATCTTCTTATGAAACTTAGGTTTATAAGTCTAGTTTCTATTGCAACTAGAATTACTCATTTTTGAGATCTCAAACTCTAGATACAGCTAAAAAAATCTAGATAGGTCCAGTGAACCGTAGGACAGATTTTGCTAACTAAAAGAATTATGCTCCTATTTCGGTCTTTATACCCAACTAACCAACATATTCATGCATTAACTACTTAAAACCATCAAATTAACCTCTCTAATCAATATATATATATATATATATATATATATATATATATATATATATATATATAACACCTACAAACATATTAAAGTTCCCTTACCTATTTGATGACAACCTCCTTTAAGCTTTTCCTCCTCCTGCTCCTTGCCTTTGCTTTTCTCTTTCTTCAGAACAAATCACTATTTATCATTCTTAGAGATTCATCTAATCCCTTAAATTAATATTTAATTACAATAACAAAACAAGAATAGAAGAGAGGATCTTTACCTTAAGGAAGCTAACCTCTAATTTCTCTCTCCTCTCCAAAAGCTATGGTTAGATTTTTAGGGTTATTTAGGGGTTAGAGAATTTGAATTTTTGAAAGAAACTGGTGACCTAAATCCTCTTTGAAGTGGCTATCCAACACTCATAGAAATCTTGGGTTTCTTCCTTTCTTAAGACCATTATAAAAGGCTAGGTGTCAAGCTTCTAAAAGACCACTTGTTGAATTTTGCAAAAATTGCACTTGACTCCTTGCTTACTTCATTTTCATGTTTCTTCCCCTAAACTCTCTCTCTCAATTTTAAATTGGGTCCCTTAACTTATATTTTCTCAAAATTAATCACACACAACTTAATTTAGAATGGCCATTTTACCCTTCATCCATTTAAGCAATTACCTTTATGTCCTTAACCCATAATTCATTTACTAACTCAACATATATCAATAATATTGTCTGTGAAATGCATATACATTCTCTTAGGGCCTTACTAGGGTGTCACACCCTAGTGGTTAAGGAAGAAGGAATTTTAGCCCTTAAAGCTTTAGTTGGGTTAATAAACTTTTAATGAAAAATTTTTGTGATTTCCTTCACTTAAAAAACTCTTTTTGGTTAATGCTACTTTACATTCTGAACAATTTAGCATTTGTCAACATTTTTGGATCAAGTAAGGTAGATATTAGCTCAAATTTTTGGAGTGTGAATAATGGCAAGTGGAATTAGTGAATGGGTATTCTAATTTGTGTATCCTTTGCATTCCTTTGTTAGCCATACCTTGACCACATTATAGCCCGTCTAAGACCTGATGATCTAACTTTGTTTAGAGTTGTTTGTGGAGATGATTTAAAAAGATGTCGTACTCATTTAGGCATAGCACACACATAAGGGGACTAGCTAGTATGATTTGATTTGAATTTTTTTCGGTTTAGGATGACGGTTAGTGACTTATGTTGTAGTGTTATTTAGCTTTCTCGGAACTTGTGATTTCTTTCTATAAGTTTAGCATTATGGGAATGCGATTTGTTCATTTGCTTGAGGGTGAGCAAAAGCTAAGTGTGGGGTATTTGATAACTCCAATTTATTTGTTTAATAATAGTGTATTTTTTCTATGTTTATATCTCCTTTTGCATGTTTTCATGTTTTAAGTGTTAAATTCCTATTTTTGTGCCAAATAGGATAATCTTAAGATTTATAAAGTTTATGTGTGTTTAATGGTATAATTTTAACTTTTATGTAAAAAATTGACTTAAACTTTGCAGAATCACAAAAACACACCATTTCACTAAAGGACACGACTGAGATCATTTGTCTTCATCATGTCAAATGTAGAATTTGAAGGTGTTCAGTCTAAAAGGGTGTGCATGATTGAGACCAAAGTGTCTCAATTGTGTTATAATGCTACAGTACTATTTCAACTAATTGTACATGGCTGAGACCATTTGTCTCCACCATGTCCCTCTGCAGACAGTATAAAAGCTACATTTTGCTTGATTTTAAAAAGGACATTTTGAAGAGGTTTTTAATTTTTCAGGTTTTCTTTAGTTCTAGTTCATTAGTTTTCATTAAGGTTGTAGATTTCTAAGGTTTTATACTTAAAATACTTAGTTTTACTTGTAAAAATTACATTTTTACTATAGTTTATACTAAAAATACAAAAATACATAAATATAGTTTAGTTTAAAGAGTGAAGGTTTAGTTTTCAATCAGGTTCAGTAAGAAGAGGAAGAGAAGAAGCATCATTAACTTTAGATCTACTGTTAAAAATGGGTTAAAGAGTTTCCTCTTTATTTTTCCTTGCTTTTTACATTATATATAGTGAGCAGTCTTTTTTATTGTTTGTGAATCTTTGAATCACCATACCCATGTAAGATTTTGAACTCATTTGCTTAAATATATTTACATATGTCTTTTCTCCCTTGTGTTTATCTTGATATGGATGTTATTCAAGTATTTATTTTGTTAATCTTATTCAAGTTGATGGATTTATGCTTGTTTTGTTAGTGTAAGCCCTAGCCCCAATACATTGTAATAAAACACTTAGTTAATAAAATGAGGCATTTTTTTTATCTTTTGTATTCCTGTGCATATCAATTGATAGAACTATCCAAGAATGTCATTTCGGTTTAAGTTATCATGTGTGAGGCACATGGTTGCAAGACCTTGAAACAAATGAAACTTCATTCTAAACATCCCTAGTCAGTCATTGTTATGGGAATAATAATGAATTAAGACTAGTATGCTCTCTCTGATATTATGAGTTCTGCTTACGGATCATTAGGACAAGAGTGTCAATCAGAGATCATAGATACATGTTAAAGAACATGGTATCTGAATACGATCTGTGTTGGGTTTCGAAATAGTAAATAAAATATCGCAGCGGAACAATGGAAACCCACCACGGATCCAAGCGATCCATTTGATTCAATAAAAGGAGAAGTGTAACGATTACCAACCTCTTGTAGCGCAGATAAATCGAATTGTAGGTGCGATCTCACGCGAAACGACACCCTCTACCAGTATCCACACGCGAAAGCAACGAACAGAATCGCCCGGGGTGCTAGCTCCCTTCCTGGCGGCTAGGGTTTTTGTTATTCTCTCTCTAGAATCACACAAGAAAACGATTTTCTTTTTGCTTTTCTCTTAAGTGGCGGCTAGGTTTTTTGTTATTCTCTTAATTCAGGTTTTATATATACATACCATATATATATATACAACTAACCTAACCCTAATTAAGAGAGAGAAAACGTAGGGCTCGTTTTAAAATAAGAAAAATCTTATTTCTTACCTAAAACGATAATTATAATAATAATAATAATATTTATCTTAAATATTATTATTATCATCATTCCATTTTAAAATAAGAAATACCTTATTTCTTATCTTAAAATAATAATAATAATGTAATGATAATATTTATCTTAAATATTATCATTATCATCATTTTTTTTTGTTTATTTCGAATTTTAATTTTTCACAAAATAAAATTCGAAATGCCCGAATTAACCCTTAGTCTATTCATTACATTCTATGTGTGTGACCCAATAGGTTCATATTATATTGGCAGTGGGTCTCAATCCCATCACGGGCCCACAAGTCATAAGTGGCCTCTAGCAAGACATTATGACTACCCAAATAATATGAATATCGATAATTCGATTTTAACCTAATAGAACATGTTATAATTCCTTTGTCACACGATATCTTGTTTGAACATAAGTCATGGTCCATGTCAAACTTATATAGTCCAAACATATAATTTCCCGATCACTAAGTAGACTGATAATATCAAATGATATTGATCACTCCATCAATTCATTTGAGCACGGCCATGCATTTCTCAGTCCTACTTATCGAGGGGCCCGACAGATATCTCTCTCATAAGAGAGGGACAAATTCCTTCTTGATTATTCACTATCCTTTACATGATTCTCATTATGTCCAATCATAATCTTTATAATTATCCGATTAAAGATAATGTTTGATTGTGTCAAAACATAATGTTCGTCATGTAGGATACTATGATAATCTCAGGTCTAAGGATTAATAACATAACTATTGTGAGATCACTAATGACATTGACCCATGTAGTGTCTCATTGCGGGTCTATCCAGTACTTTGTTCCCTAACAAGTACTTATAAGATTAATTCATATCATCATATATAATCATCCCATGATCATCAATTAAACTTATACTAGTCTTTATTTATCATCAATCATTTAACAATAAATAACTAGGGATAGTCAAAATAACATTAAATTGTTATTTACAAATATTATTATAATGTAACATGCCTACAATACAATAACATAAAGAAAACCCAATTTTATAAAATGAAATTTAACATTACATAAAGGCCCTAATGTTTGGCCTAGGGCACAACCACTAACAATCTACTCATGAGAACACTACATGGTACAAGTCAAAAGTGTTTCTCATATGCAAGTTTTGTATCGGAGTTCTTAGACCTGAAATCTCTATGAAACTCTTTGTGAATTACTGTGTACTTTGACATACACCTAATGTGCTCGTAACAGAGTGACAAGTACGGGTATGATTTGGTATAAATTGATTTATGTTAGAGAGCATGAGAGAAGTGAAGAGATTATCCCTCTCATTAAGAGAGAAAATATCATCGGCCACTTGATCAGTGAACTGAGAAGTGTATGGCCATACCGAGATGAAATAATGAGAAATCATTATTTATCGGAGAGTTCAGTGTCACTGGAATATCAAGAAAGGAATTAATATATATAAGGATGACTAGTTCCATGCCTTATATTAATTCTGATATTTATAGGTAAGGGACTATGCAAAATTGCATTAGGTCACTAAATGCCATATGCATTTTCATTTAATTTGGAATGCTATAATATCTTGCTAAAGAATATATATAGCCTTTTAATTAATTTATTAATTCATTGCCAACATTAAATGGACCTATAGGATTGCACACAAAGCATTGGGCTTAAAATATTTAAATAAAGTATTGGACATTAATTTGGGCTTTTAATTAAAGTCAAATTAATGTATGTAATGGGCATTAAAATTGCTAATGGTCCTTGATCCATTAGAGAGAGAGATTCGGCCCATAAGATTTAATTTCAATTAATTAATTATCTTGTATTAATTAAGTTAATTGAGTATTAAATCCTAATGATATTTAAATCAAATTAAAACACTTAAAAAGGAGATGACCTAGCCGAAATTTCAAGATAAAATAAAAAGGAAATTTCGGCACATGTAAATTTCCAAGTTAAGTGATTAATTAGATTAAAATGTCTTATATTTTATTTCAAATTAATTCAAAAGAGTTTGAATTAATATATGTCACTTATTTTTAGGAAGTGATTGAGGTTGAATTAATTATCTTGAAGTAGTTAAATTCAAATCAAATACTTGCCAAAAAGATAATGATATATATGTAAAGAAATAAAAACCTTAAATGACACTAAGTTGGCGTAAAAAATAATCTCTCTCTCTCACATTTGTCTCTTGGCTGAAACACATAAGAGGAAGAACTCTTTCTTGCTTTCTTGTGTTCTTGGGCATTAATAGCACCTAAAAGAAGTACAAGATCAAAGTCTTGTAGCTTTAAACAATTGCCATTACACAATACATTAAAGAGAGCTAGCAATCTCTTTTTAAGCCATTTTTGCAAGTGTGTGTGTGAGAATAGAGGGAGTGGCGTAAAAGGCTGTTCCTTGGCATTGGTGATTGAGATCTAAGGCAGATAAAGTCATCTTAGTTGTTGGCCATCACCAAATTAAATATTTAAAAGGCATCAAAAGTTGTAAGTTCTACAACCCTAAAATTGCATGTTTTCGCTTCTTGCTTTGGAATTGTATGGTATGTATGATAAAAATTTTTGTTTTGCCGCTGTGCTATCATCACATTCATACCATGTCATATTCCATCAGTGGTATCAGAGCCTAGACATGCTTATTTTAGTGCTTAAGATGCATGAAAAAATTAATTAAAAATTGTCATAATGAAAACATGCAAATCTGAAATTTTCTATTTTGAGTTTTTTGCATTGTTTTGGTGTAAAAATGATTTTAATTGATTAGATAGGTATTATAATTAATATGACATGTTAATATACTGTCCTAAGATGTTATTAGGGCTGGTAATGGTCGGATTTAATTATTTATACCTGATGGTATATGTTAATATTAAAACTACGTGCATTTGGCATGTTAATTGTAAGTTTAACAACTAGTTTTTAAATATTAAATGTAAAAACGTTTTTGGAATGTTTGTAAGTGATTTTTAAAGATTAAATATCAGGTCTGGACATGTTTTAAATTTGGTTTTAATTCTGGTCCATGACAATTTAATTGATTAATTTTAAAATCACTTAAAACTATAACTAGTTTGTGTTTGTTACATGTTTAATCAACATTGTTTGTTTTGTTTTGATTAAAATGGTAAAAACACATTTAGATTAAAATGGTACAGAATATTAAATCAATATTTATGGACTTATTTAGATTATTAAATGACTCATAAAATTGATTTAAATGTTTGTGCATTTTATGGCATTACATAAGCATTAAACAACTAGTTTTTGTTGTTTTTGCATGAATGCCGTGTACTATATATGTGTTCATCATTATTTTATATTTTTAATTCATGTTAGCACATATTATATGTATTTTTAATGTTTATGGGCTGTATGACATAAAATTAAAAATGGCAAAATTGGAAATTATACTAGAGTTGATTTATAGCACAAATCTAACTAGTTTGTGTTTTGGGCTTTTAAGAGAACTTATTCAATAAGAGGATTTAGTCCATTGGGCTTCGGCCCAGGCCCATCACAGGGTCATCTCTTAAAGGTTCAAGTACACAAGTTCCATTAATGGGCTTGGCTAAATTAAATAAAATTGGACTTTGTTTTATCCATGAATGTTATGTATATTTATTTGCTAGTTTGGTATGATGAATGGATATGCATGGTGCATCCATGGGCCCTGGGTTTTTGTAATTAAATATGGCCTGTGTGCCATTACATTTTATTGTAAAAGTTTCATTTATTTCTTAGAATAGAATTTATTTAAAGACTTTGTAAATCAAGACGAAGCCCACCGGAGTGGAGAAGCCTAACTCGAAGATTCTTATGTAATAGTATGGAATCTTAGTTGTAGGTTTTTAGGCCCATGTTTTTCACGCTTTACTTTATACAATTATTTATATATGCATGCTATGTATGGATGACAAAGCGAATGCCATATAAGCCGTAATAAAATGAATCCCTAAAAATAGTAAGTCACAAAGTTGCCTTCCTAATTCGAAACATGTCAAGGCATCGATCATCGGTCACGTAGACTAGGAGTCCTAAATGCGTCCGATTATCTTTGTGAGGCATGGGTTGTGAATGTAGGTTGGACTTAACATGGAAAGGGATGCCCGGACCTAGGCAACTAATAAATGGGTTTATAATATAACATCTTAAGATGTTAGCCCATTTGATCCAAGAGTCATGTGCGAGACATGATTGGAGTTTTCCTACCTAAGTAACTTAACTTATTAGGTGTACAAGCTTAGCTTGACTAATAAGTTATTTTGAAAAGTGGATCTTGGCCCACATTAAATCACTAACGTAAATTATTTAAAGGGATATTAATTTGGTTTGTGGGATCATAAATAAGACCTCATTTAATCTTGCTAAATTTTATTGTAGATTGAAAATGGCATCTTCAAACAACAATTTCTCATTGCGATCGGTCCTTGAAAAGGACAAATTGAATGGCTCCAATTTCATAGACTGGTCTCGAAACTTAAGAATAGTTCTTAACCAAGAGAAAAAGTCGTATGTTTTGGATGCACCCTTGCCTGAAGAACCAGGTAGGAATGCCTCTGCGGTTCAAAAGGAAACTTTTGAGACCAAGAAGAGCGACTCCAATGATCTGACTTGTTTGATGCTAGCCACTATGGTGCCTGACTTGCAAAAGCAATTTATGGACCAAGAGACTTATGCGATCATGGTGCACCTCAAGGATATGTTCCAAGAGCAAGCTCGTCACAAGAGGTTCATGACAATAAAGTCCTTAATTTCTTATAAGATGGCTGTAGGTACTCCTGTTAATACCCATGTACTCAAGATGAAAGGGTATCTTGATACTTTTGAGAAGCTTGAGGTACTAGTGCAAAAGGAATTGGCTACTGACTTGATCTTAGGTTCATTGACTAATGATTATGATCCATTCGTGATGAATTATAACATGCATGCAATGAACAAGTCAGTCACTGAGCTTCATGGGATGTTTAAGAGTGCTGAAGAGAACATTCGAAAGACTAATCCCGTATTGATGGTTCAAGGGGGCATTAAAAAGGGACTTGCTAAGGGAAAGGGAAAAGGAAAGGCAAAACCCAAGAATGACCTGGCTTGGTTCAAGTCAAATGGAAGTGCACCTCTGGCCCAATCCAAGCCCAAGGCGGAGAAGCTCAAAGAGAGTGAGAGCACTTGCTTCCATTGTAACAAGATAGGGCATTGGAGGAAGAATTGCGCTCTCTTCAAGGAAGAACAAAAGAAGAATGAGCCAAGGCATCCAGTTCTGGTATTTTTATTGTTGAAATTAACCTTTCTATTTCTACCACTTGGGTATTGGATACCGGTTATGGTTCTCACATTTGTTCAAATGTGCAGGGGCTAAGAAATAGACGGTTACTTGGGAAGAATGAAGTGGACCTCCGTATGGGGAATGGAGCACGAGTTGCTGCCATGGAGATAGGCGACTATCACCACACTTTACCTTCCGGACTTTGTATTGTTTTGAATAATTGTTATTATGTGCCTGCTATGAGCAGAAACATTATTTTAGTTTCATGTTTGCATAATGATGAATTTGATTTTGTTATTAAAAATGGCAATGCTCATATTCGTCGCCAAGGCATTTCTTATGGCAATGCCATGTTGCAAAATGGCCTTTATACCCTTGATTTACAAAACAGAGAGTCCATATACAACATTAATACAAAGAGGGTTAAATCAAACGAATGAAACCCTACTTACTTCTGGCATTTTCTTTTAGGACATGCAAATGAAAAACGCATTTCAAGACTCTACAAAACTTTAGTGCTTGGGTCATTCGACTTAGAGTCTTATGATACATGCGAACCATGTTTGGATGGAAAAATGACAAAGAGTCCTTTTAACAAGAAAGGTGAAAGGACTAATGGCTTATTGGAACTAATACATACTGATGTATGTGGACCATTAAGTGCACAAGCTAGAAGTGGTTTTACCTACTTCGTGACATTCACAGATGACTTCAGTAGATATGGCTATGTCTATCTAATGAAATACAAGTCTGAAACTTTTGAGAAATTCAAAGAGTTTAAGAACAAAGTAGGAAACCAACTTGGCAAAAGTATAAAAGCCATTCGATCATATCGAGGTGGCGAATACTTAAGCCAAGAGTTTGATGATCATCTAAAAGAGTGTGGTATTATTTCACAGCTCACTCCTCCTAGAACACCGCAATGGAATGGTGTGTCCGAAAGGAGAAATCGAACTTTGTTTGACATGGTTCGATCTATGATGAGTCAAGCTAATCTTCCTATCTCTTTTTGGGGTTATGCATTAGAAACTGCTGCATTTCTATTGAACCGTACTCCAACTAAAGCAATTGAGAAGACACAATACGAGGTATGGACTGGGAAAGAACCCAATATGTCTTTTCTCAGGATTTGGGGCTGTGAAGCACATGTTAAGAAATTAACATCTGACAAACTAGAGTCCAAACCCACTGTCTGCTTGTTTGTGGGTTATCCCAAAGAAACAAAGGGATACTACTTTTACTCACAAGCCGAGAACAAAATATTTGTTACTCGCAAGGCTGTTTTCTTAGAAAGGAGTTCCTTCACAAGAAAGACAGTGGGAGTAAAATAGAACTTGAAGAAATTCAAGTGCCACAAACTCTTGTAAAGGATATGTTGGAAATGGGATCAAATTCAGAACAAGGTGTGGAACAATAACCCATTGCACAAGAAGATGACCCTTGTGTGTACAAGAAGGTTAGTGGGAGCATAGTAGTATTTCTGGTCCTATATGTGGACGACATCTTTCTCATTAGGAATGACATTCCAACATTGCAAAAGGTTAAGCAATGGTTGGGAAAATGTTTCTCAATGAAAGAATTAGGTGAAGCCGAGACGATACTTGGTATTCGAATCTATAGAGATAGATCGAATAAGCTTTTGGGACTAAGTCAAGAAAAGTACATAGACAAAGTAATAAAGCATTTTAGTATGGGAGACTCAAGGAAAGGGTACATACCTTTGGCTTTGGGAGTTCCTTTGACTAAAGAACAGTGCCCTAAAACCAAAGAGGAAAGGGAAAACATAAGTAGAATCCCATATGCATCTGCTATTGGATCTATCATGTACACTATGTTATGTACTAGGTTGGATGTTGCTCATGCACTGAGTATAACCAGTAGGTTTCAGCAAGACCCTGGTGAGAAGCACTGGTCTGCTGTAAAAGGGATTCTGAAGTACCTACGAAGGACTAAGGATCACTTCTTGGTGTATAGTGATCAAAAAGAGCTCGTCATATAAGGTTATACTGATGCTGCTTTTCAGACCAGCACTCAGTATACAAGATCACAATTTAGGTTTGTTTATGTTTTGAACAGTGGTGCTGTTAGCTAAAGAAGCTAGCAGCAAGAGACCGTTGCTGACTCAACTACATAATCTAAGTATATTGCAGCGAGTGAGGCTGCAAAGGAAGCTGTTTGGATTAGAAATTTTATTTCTGGATTAGGAGTGGTCCCAAACATCCTAGATCAATTAGAAATTTTCAGTGACAACAATGGGGCCATCGCATAGGCCAAGGAGCCCCGGTCACACCAGAAATCCAAACACATACACAGGAGGTACCACGTGATCAGAGAAATCATTGATCGTGGGGACGTCAAGTTTAGCAAGATAGCAAGTGAAGACAATGTAGCAGATCCTTTGACGAAATAGTTGCGTCCAAATTTGCACGAAGCTCATTTGAGAGCGTTCGGTATTAGGTCTATGCCCAATTGGGTCTAGTGCTAGTGGGAGATTGTTAGTGTAAGCCCTAGCCCCAATACATTGTAATAAAACACTTAGTTAATAAAATGAGGCATTTATTTTATCTTTTGTATTCCTGTGCATATCAATTGATAGAACTATCCAAAAATGTCATTTCGGTTTAAGTTATCATGTGTGAGGCACATGGTTGTAAGACCTTGAAACAAATAAGAATTCATTCTAAACATCCCTAGTCAGTCATTGTTATGGGAATAACAATGAATTAAGACTAGTATGCTCTCTCTGATATTATGAGTTCTATCTTACGGATCATTAGGACAAGAGTGTTAATCAGAGATCATAGATACATGTTAAAGAACATGGTATCTGGATACGATCCGCTAATGAGAACAATACATGGTACAAGTCATAAGTGTTTCTCATATGCAAGTTTTGTATCAGAGTTCTTAGACCTGAAATCTCTATGAAATTCTTTGTGAATTATTGTGTACTTTGACATACACCTAACGTGCTCGTAACAGAGTGACAAGTACAAGTATGATTGGGTATACATTGATTCATGTTAGAGAGCATGAGAGAAGTGAAGAGATTACCCCTCTCATTAAGAGAGAAAATATCATCGGCCACTTGATCAATGAACTGAGAAGTGTATGGCTATACCGAGATGAAATAATGAGAAATCATTATTTATCGGAGAGTTAAGTGTCACTGGAATATCAAGAAAGGAATTAATATATATAAGGATGACTAGTTCCATGCCTTATATTAATTCTGATATTTATAGGTAAGGAACTATGCAAAATTGTATTAGGTCACTAAATGCCATATGCATTTTCATTTAATTTGGAATGCTATAATATCTTGCTAAAGAATATATATAGCCTTTTAATTAATTTATTAATTCATTGCCAACATTAAATGGACCTATAGGATCGCACACAAAGCATTGGGCTTAAAATATTTAAATAAAGTATTGGACAATAATTTGGGCTTTTAATTAAAGTCAAATTAATGTATGTAATGGGCATTAAAATTGCTAATGGACCTTGATCAATTAGAGAGAGAGATTCGGCCCATAAGATTTAATTTCAATTAATTAATTATCTTGTATTAATTAAGTTAATTGAGTATTAAATCCTAATGATATTTAAATCAAATTAAAACACTTAAAAAGGAGATGACCTAGCCGAAATTCCAAGATAAAATAAAAAGGGAATTTCGGCACATGTAAATTTCCAAGTTAAGTGATTAATTTGATTAAAATGTCTTATGTTTTATTTCAAATTAATTCAAAAGAGTTTGAATTAATATATGTCACTTATTTTTAAGAAGTGATTGAGGTTGAATTAATTATCTTGAAGTAGTTAAATTCAAATCAAACACTTGCCAAAAAGATAATGATATATATGTAAAGAAATAAAAACCCTAAATGACGCTAAGTTGGCGTAAAAAATAATCTCTCTCTCTCACATTTGTCTCTTGGCCGAAACACACAAGAGGAAGAACTCTTTCTTGCTTTCTTGTGTTCTTGGGCATTAATAGCACCTAAAAGAAGTACAAGATCAAAGTCTTGTAGCTTCAAACAATTGCCATTACACAATACTTTAAAGAGAGCTAGCAATCTCTTTTTAAGCCATCTTTGCAAGTGTGTGTGTGAGAATAAAGGGAGTGGCATAAAAGGTTGTTCCTTGGCATTGGTAATCAAGATCTAAGGCGGATAAAGTCATCTTAGTTGCTGGCCATCACCAAATTCAATATTTAAAAGGCATCAAAAGTTGTAAGTTCTACAACCCTAAAATTGCATGTTTTCGCTTCTTGCTTTGGAATTGTATGGTATGTATGATAAAAATTTTTGTTTTTCCGCTGTGCTATCATCACATTCATACCATGTCATATTCCATCATGTTTATCATATATATCATGTATGCTCTATTTTTACACACATGTTCTGTAGTTTTGATAGCAATTTTAGAATGGAGGCTATTAGATCTAGAGTTTATGTGTTGTTGATCCAAAAGTAGAGAGGAAAATGAATGGTATTGGATTAGTTGGCTTCAGAATGGCAAACTAATTCATATCTAGGTCTTGGGACCCACACTTATGCATGCTATTCAGTTGGCTTCAGAATGGGAAATCGGGTAGTTAGAATAGTTGACTCTAGAATGGAAAATTAAGTGTTTAGATGGGTTGTCCACATCTAAAATATATAATTTTTATGTTAAGATGAAACTTTTATTGGGTATGGGAAGGATTTGATTTCTAAGCAATGCTTTAGTTATTGTTAATTATACTTTATTTTTTTCCACTTGTTTGAATTACACTTAGTGTTTATTTACATTTATTTTAAATATTAAAAATTGGTAGACATAGCTCACACTGATATACACCTGGGATATTCTTTAACAAATAATTGCAATCAATAAAGTGTCTTTTTCTTAAGCCTCGTGCTCTTTTATGTTCGATACTTAGGGTCTTTATTATATTTTCCCTATATTACTTGTCGATTTAGTGCACTTGCTAACTTCTAACAAAGAATGATGTAGGGGGACAAATGATAATATCACATATTATCACTTGGTCCTAGCCTAAAAGCTTCAAACCTAATTAAATGGCAAGAGTTAAGAGACATAATTGGTACCTGTAGCAGATGATTCCTTAATATAATTAGGACAAATCTAATCAAATAGCATGTCAATCAAGCCTATTACATCAACAGGTCATACCTTGAAAGCCATCGCATCAACCACCATAGATATGGCTAGATTTGGTACTCATTGACTATAGCCACCTAGGCATTATAAATACCAAAATCTAGGTAAAATTTTTAACATTTTTTATTTCTCTTTCTTGTCTCTCTTTATTCTCTTACCGACTTAACTTTTGGAGTGCTAATCCCCTACCAACCATAGGTATGTATTCTTTTGTGTTATAGATCCAACATTCGCTAATTGGTGCTTAGATTTCTAAATTGATATTCCCTTCAATTATATTTTTGATGTTCGAATTTCTAACTTCATGTTTCCTTTAATTCTATTTTTGAAGATCTTAAACTTATCAGTTAGATATTTGTTTATATATATCCATAACTTTCTCAAGAATACATATACTAACGCATTAAGTATGTAATCAAATTTAGATATAGATATATATATATATATATATATATCACATCAAATTATAATTCATTTACCCATTAAGCTCAAATTACAAGCCCTATTTAATACAAAGGTTACAAATGCTTAATTTCAGAATATAGTAATTTAAATTCAAGGTACACAACATGTAAGATTTACTAATAAACTTAAAATGCAAACTCACACTCCATACACCAATTATCCTTTACACTTTTCACATGAGCCAACATATACAAAATTAAATTAAATGACTTTCCATCAAAATTAAGCAAGAAACAGAAATATACTAGAACTAAATTAAGGGATATGTGGAAAAAAAACACCCTCAAAATATTTAAAAAAGAGTAAAAATACCTTTAACATCAAAATTTGAAATATATACCCTTAAAGTAAAAGAAAAAAGGAAAAATAACCTTAAACTTTAAGAAAATGATTGTAAATACCCCCGATAAAAAATAAAACTATCTTTTTAATACATTTTAATACCTAGAACAATAAAAAATTTTTAATTTAGTTCAATTTGGATCAAACATGTTAGTATTGTAATAATAAGGAAACAATTATGTTAGAAAAATTAACCAAAAAAGATATGGAGTTATTAAAGTAATTAAAAAATATGAAAAACATAAATATGAGTAATAAAAAGATCATACAAAATATAATAATACAACTAAGTTTAAATGCAAAAGAAATAAAAAATCTATTAAGTTTAACAGAAAATATAGAACATTTACAATTAGTAGAATATAGAATATTCAGTGAATTAAAATTTGAAAATTTAGAAGGCAAGTTGTTAATTAAATTAGAAAGGATAGAAAAATTAATTAAATTTATGGCTTATAAAATGGGATATAATGAATAGTGTTAAATATGGAAGAAATAAAAAAATATACAAGGATATACATATGATGAATAAATTAACCAAGTAAATAATAATTTAAAAATCTTAAATCAAAATTTAATAAATAAGAATACTAAACCAAATAGTTTTACTAATACATTATATGGAGAAGATAATTATGTTAGTGGAAGTCTAAAATTATCACTTAATGTATTCATGCAATCTAAAATGAAAATATAAATAATAATTTTGACAAGATATTTTACATGTTAAAAGAAATTACAAAAAAGGTAAGTGAATTAAAAAATAAAGTAAAAAAATTAGAGAAAGGTAAAGAAAAATTGAAGGAACTAGTACAAGAATGATTAACAATAAAAACATATATGTTAACACTAGAAGAAGGATTAAAATTATATGGAAGTTAATGAAATAAGTGAGGAAGAAATATTAAAATTAACAAAAGGAATGGAAACATCAAAATGAATGTTAACCTAACATCTACATAAGTAAAAATAGAAACATGAAAAACTTCAAATACAATAAACTTAGAGGAAGAAGAAATGATAAAGGGAAATATAAATGTACTTGAACATAAAAAATATAAAACAAAATACCCACTACAAGAAAATCTACAAATAGCAATGGAATTTATTATGTTGCTAAATTAGGTTGAATTTTTTTTTGTTTAGCAACAGAATAAAAACTGGTGGTATTTCGTTGCTAAAAAGAAAAGGAAATTTTAGCGCCACAATATGGCCACAAAAAATAGCAATGGAAATCTATGACCGTTGCTAAAAATGGCGACATTAGATGGTGAAAAAATTTTCGAATGAAATTTAGCAACAGAAAATAAAATTTCATTGCTAAATTAGCAATGAAATAAAATTCCGTTGCTATTTAAATTTTTTGTTGGTATATTGGTCCCAAAGAGATGAAAAAAATTTTGGTTCAAAAATAGCCAAGGAAATTAATTTTTGTTTCTAAATTAGCAATGGAAACCAAATTTCATTGCTATTTAGCAACCAAATTCATATTCTATCGGTAATTTGGTCCCAAAGAAGTGAAAAAAATTGTTGGTCCAAAAATAGCAGAGGAATAATTTTTTGTTGCTATTTTACCTAGCCTTAGGAATAATTTTCCAAAAATAGCAACAAAAATTTATTCAGTTGGAAATTTGCAACGGAATTAATTTTTGTTGCTATTTTTGGAAAACCTTAGGTATAAATGCTTTTTTTCGTCTTTTTTTTTTGTTTTTTTTTTGTCTCTCGCCTCCCAGCTCTCTCTCTCACTCTCTACCCTAGTTTTGAGAAAAAAATCACAGAATTTTACACGTTGGAACCATCAATACCCTTTAATTAGAGAATGGGGTGGATTTGGTTTTACAAAGAAATGTTGCCATTCACAGCAATGGTTTTAGCAGAGTTTACAAGTGTAGGTATCAACACTTTGTTCAAAGCAGCTTTTTTGAAAGGAAAGAGCTATTATGTCTTCATCTTATACTCCTATGCTTTTGCTACTCATCTTCTTCCTGTTCCCTTTATTTTTCGCAGGTTTTTCTTTTTTAATTACTATTATTATTATTCTCTTTTATTATATTTAATTGTTTATATATTCATATTATATCATTCAATAACATGTTTTTCACATTTAGTGAATTAGTTTCTTTAACGTTCAAGTTGTTCAAGTTGCCTTTTCTTTCAAGAATCTGCCTACTTGCGCTTCTTGGGTACTACTCGATGCTCATTATCATTTCAACATTTTAATTCTTTTATTTATATAAAATTGTTAGTTAATTATTAATTTTATTATTGTGGTAGGGTTTTAGCTCAGATCGCTGAAAATAATGATTCAGAGTACAGTTCTCCAACTCTAGCTTCTGCTATGAGTAACGTGACTCCAGCTTTTACCTTCTTCTTTGTCGTCATATTCATGTTGTCTTTTTTTTCAAAATAAATGAAATTCAAAACATTATATTTGTTAGAAAAAGAGAAGAAAGAAAGAAAATCAATAAATTATATATAAGCTATCAGTTTTTGACCTAGTCTAATTTGATCAAATTGTTAAATTTAATTTTAAGTATTTTTCTCCTTGCTGTTTTTTCCTATACAGATAAGATTTCTATGATCTAAAATTAATATGCAAGAGATATGATATCTACGCTATTCAAGTAATAATTCAATTTGAGGATCGCGAGTGTTCACTTAATTAAATGGTTGAAATGCGAGCACCACATGTACGTGCAAAAAAAAAATTCCTATTATAACCCATAAGATTAAAACTTTAAGTGTGATATTTAATAGGAAAATGTATAATACTCTATTTATTTTTAATAGGGGATTAGGTGCACTTAGATTTAAGCTAACATATAATTGAAACATCCCCTTTATTCCCTTTTTTCATCCACTTCTTTGTTATTGATTTTTTATTTTTAATTTTTTAATTATTTTTATGGATTTATAAGGATGGAAAAGATAGCAATAAAAGCGAGGAGCAGTCAAGCTAAAATAATAGGAAATATTGTATCAATAATCATTGCATTATTATTGGTTTTTTAAAAAGGCCTAACAATTTTGTCCACTTCACATCAAAGTCTAACAATTTCACTTAAATAGCATCATCTTATTGGGTCACCAAATTCAAACTAGCTAATTGGTGGTGCATTGCTATACAATATCTTCTTTATGCACTTTGGTACATAGTCCAGGTAGGTACACCATTCAATTTACTAATCTCTTAACGATTTAAATTTTATTAATTAATTAAATAATTAATTAGTAAAGCATAATTTTAATTTGAATGTAGTAGTGCCAAATTATGAAGATTTTCCCAATTGAGCTACTTGTTACCTTCATCTACATATTGTGTGTGGCTATTATATCAACGCAAGTATGCTTTGTTGCTGAAAAGAATTTGAATTCTTAGCGACTTAAACCTGATATAGCATCACTAGCCATTGCATTCTCAGTAAGAAACTATATATATAGTTGATCTAAAAATTATTATGAATAAAATAATTTACCTATATTTTATTTTCTTCCTCTTTATTATATTTTCTAGAAGTCTCAAGTTTGAAGTTATATGTTAACTAGTTGCCAGTTTGAGATACTTGTTGGGCATACAATACTTACATTTGGTAGAAATATTTACACTTGATTTTTTGGATTTAGTTCACTTAGCTCTGCTTCCAATTCAGGCTTTTGTATTAACTATTGTGAGAATTTTTCCTTTCTAGTTATGGTTACTATCTTTTCTTACTGATTCCAATTAAAGCAGGTGTTATTCTTTGCTTTATTTATCATGTCATTCGGTTTAAATATTAGAAAGTGTAAATGTTTGATTTGTTTTGTGAAGTGCATCCTACCATTTTGTATTTTGGGTAGTAAATAATGAATTATAAGACCAAGACATAAGCAAATTTTATAAACTATTTATTAGAACCTAGATCAGCCTTTTTCCTAATATAAGTATACTTATCAGCCGCAATTGATGACATATTCAGAGAAAAAAAATTAAAGGAAGAAGAATACATAAGTTTATATGCACTAGTTTCCAAAGTTTTATTAGTAAAATTTTATTGGAGGGTTTTGGTTTGCCATGCTAAATGCATACTAAAGTATAAAATCATTTGAATAAAAACACACAATAGAAAGAGAAACAAAGAGAGACCTCAAAATAAAAAACTGAGATAGATTTATAGGTAATAGTACTTCTTCTACTCTCTAAATCTTCAAAATTTAAACTCATACTTCAATTTTAGCTTAATTATTTTTCAATTTATTCTCTATTTTAATGCTTTGATTTTTTTCCTATCTTGACTCTTATTTTTTGATATGGATGAAAGACCTGGATCATTTCAAACTTAGTGGGTTTTGTGAATTTTTTGTTTGCCAATTATATTTCTTTGAACTCTGGACATTATAGAGCAGCAGTAGATTATATATTTTGAAAGTGTAATATGATCTTGTTGGGTGGTGAGATAATGGTTATGTTTCTTTCAAATCATGAAAAGTCAATCAATCCAAGAAACAAGGAGCCCCTATAATGCACATGAGCAATCAAAGGAAAGAGGATATGAAGTCCCATTGGACTATTGACTTTGAGCAACCATTAGTAAAGTGAGCACTACCCCTCTCTGTTTTTGTTATAATTTCCTTTGTTTCTGTTTTTCTTTTTCTTTTTTAACTTGTTTGTACCTATTTTCTTTATCCTGGATTGTTATATATTTTTTAGATAATTTCCTATCCATTTTTTTATAATTTCTTTATCTTGAATTGTTATGATTTCTTATTCCTATTTTCTTTAAACAACAAGCTATTTAACCGTAAACAACAAGCTGTTTATAGCAAGCTCAATCACATACTTCTACAAATTGTCATACATAATTTCAAATATAAACTTTGCCTTGATGCATTTGGTGTTTAAAGTTGGTACCTTTTGACAGGGTTAAAATATGTATTATAAATATTGCTAGACTACTCCACTTGTTAGAGTTCACTTTGCCTTTCCTTGTTTAATTGCCGCTCTTCTTGTTAAATGGTTATAAAGTGAAAAAGTTGTTGATTGGAAACTTTACCGTGCATTATTCTTCATTCAATTCGCTTAGGTGTTCAATTCATTGTCAGCCATATTTGTCACTGTCATCACCTCAACAAGAGGTTGAATGCAACTTCAATTCCATGGATAAAGTGAAAAGTAGTTCTCTTGTGGATGTTTGTGGGAATTTAATTTGCGTATTCAGCAGTCTGAAAAGCACAAATTAGTAAAATTTTTTTTGCTATTTTTTATTATATAATGTAGCATTATAATTTTGTTTTTGTAGTTGATATTTGATAAAAAGTAGAATATGCCCTTCCTTTTGTCCATTATAACAAAAGCAGTTATAATTTAAAGCAACAACTCTAAGTTGGAAAATGATGGATAAAAATTCACTATAGCTGAGAGGTACGATGTTGTTTCCTAAGGTAGAGAAGTCATGCAAAATCAACTTAGTTTTTCTTTAGATATCATATCTGTGTTAGATGAGTGTATGAAGTAGATTGCTTAAATAGTTATCCCTAATTCCTATCCAATTTATCAAGGTTGGAGAGCCTTCATGTTAACTTAGCCTGTGATTAAGACTAGCAAGGTGAGTGGCCAATACGAGTCGACTGCTAGAGTCTTTTCAGGAAAAGGCGAATATGAAATTTCTTTGCTAAAATATTGCATTTTTCATTGCTAAAATTAGCAACGGTATTTTTTTTCCTATCAACGAAATTGCATTTTTCGTTGCTAAAATTAGCAACGGAATAATTTTTCATTGCTAAAATTTACCAATTCATAGAAAATGAGTTGCTTGAATTTAGCAACGGAAATTAAATTTCATTGCTAAAAATAGCAACCACCAGATTAGCAATGGAAATTTTTGTTGCTAATTTCCGTTTTAGCAACGAAAAATACCAATTTTCCGTTGCTAAATTACATTTTTCTTGTAGTGACCAAGATAAAGAATAATGATTCAAAATTTATAAAGAAATCATACATAGAACCCATATATCCTAATGTAGTATGGTTAAATCTAGATTGAGTAGACGATTTATGGAAAACTATAGATGAATGGATAAAAATAAATAATTTAGCAATATTAACAAATGGATATTATTTAAAACAAGCATAATTTTTTTGTTAATACTTTAAGAGGAAATGTAGAACTACGATGGAATTCAATTCCATAAGAAGATAAACAAAAATAAAATAAAATATAGATGTACTAATGAAGGAATATTATGTGTTTCTTTAGCTAATGAAACAATCAAAGAAATTTCATATAGATTTGAAATAGGTATAAAATAAAAATTTTTAGGAAATAATTAGTTTAAGTCGTTAGAAGCTTTGATCAAATTAGGACAAGAATATTATGAAAAGTACAAAACCTAACAATATGTAGTATGTGTTATTTATTAGAATATACATATGAATTTAACAAATCATATTACAATATAGCTAAAGTAGGAATACTTCCATAAGTAAAACATGAATTACTTAGACAAACATATATAACTAAGCTACTAGAACCTTGGGGACTACTATTATTTAAAGAAATACAAAATAACCGTAAAATATTAGATTGAATCCTAGGAACTTATCAAGGATATGTTAAAAGGAAAATAAATGAAATGTGTAACCAAGCATATGAAATAAGAAAAATAAGACAAGTAATTAAAAGTCAATTATGTTGTCTAGTAATTTCTAAGCCAACAAAATGGGGATGTTAAAGTAAAAATAAAAGATATAAAAGTTCCAATAAAAAAATAATGCAAGCTAAGATTTAAAAAATACTATAAAAGGAAATTTAAATGTTTTAAGAAAAATAAGTATAATAAAGGTAGATGTTTTAGAAAAAAAAAATAAAAGATTTAGTAAGAAAATTTTTAAGGAATGTACTTGTTGGATATGTAAAGTAAAGAGTCATTATGCTAACAAATGCCCCAAAAAAGGAAATCAAAAAAATCATAAATCATTTAGAATTTATGAAAAATTATTATAGCAAAACTATGATCCTATAGAGTATAGTGATATATTAAAAAATGAAACTATATATGAAATAAAATCTCAATATAGTTATGAAGATTTAAGCTTTGAAATAGAAACAAAAAGTGAACAAAAATGAGTACAAATAACGAAATGAAAGATATAATAGATAATAATAATATATTTAGTTTTAATAAATCTTTTGACGAAGAGAAATTTATTTAATCAAATAATTATAGATTAAACCTAAAAATAAAAGATATATTTAAAAGACAACGGTTTAATAGATTTTATAAAATAATATATATAGCTATACATTACGAGTTAGTCAGAGATATGTACCATACAAAGGGAAACACAGTAATACCTTTAATAAATAAAGAAGAAATTAATAAGAAATTAGCAAAATTATCAGATGAAAATAGACATAAAAATTTATATTGAGAAGCAATATGACCAATGTCTAGCAAGTGTGCTAGATCGTCTAGTAATATAGGAAAATATAGATTAAGAACCCAAATATCTTACCTAAGGGAAAACTTATGTATATATGAAAAATTTTAGATTTTTAGAATGAAAACTGTGTGTGAGAGAGAAAGAAAATCCAAAAGTTGCAATGGTTGATAACTAAACTATAACAGAAATTTAAATAATAAACTAAAGCAAACATATAAAAGTTAAAACAATTAACTTAAATGAAAGCAAGTAAACAAGATAGGTAAAATGTAATATTGGAGCAACATTCACTAAAGGACTATCTGCCTTAACTTATATTATAATAACTTAATCAAAAAGCGAATATAAGTGATCATGAAGAAATCAGATGAAAAAGGCAAGATATCTTAACACAAGAATACCATTCTTAAGCATTAAACCTTTCCTGTTCAGAATTATTTAATGCTTAACATAAAGATTTGATTTTAACCTCCTAGATGTCTATTAAACTCTTTTGTAAGTAAATTTAACTTTCATCTTTTCTTTAGTTTAACTTTCTTATTCTTAATCTATTATTACCAATACACAACTACACCTAAACTCATAACATAATCATGCATTAATATTAATAAATTAACCTAATAACATCCAAACCAATAATCGTGCATAAATCAATCATCAACTATTAATTCAAATGAGTCAACAATCAACTTATAAATAACCAAAGGTAAGAATTTGCACAAGACCAAGAAATAATCAACTTGAATCACATTAAGTGCAAACTAAATCATTACGAAATAAAGTTAAGGATTCAAGTAACCTTTAGCAAAATTAAAGTGAACTACTCACTATTCATATTGAAAACTAAACCAGATTAAGAAAAAGAACCAAAAACATAGAGTGTAGAAGCTCCCTTAATCAACAGTTATAGAAAACCAGAGAAAACTTCCTCCTCTAAGCTTTTACTCTTTATCAACTAAGAAAAATAACATAAAACTAAGCTAAATTTTTGGTTTTTTGTTCCTCTCTCTTAATGATGTTCCTTAATACTTTTATAGCCTTAAATTTAATGAATATCGTTCGCTTAAGACTTCCCAAACCAGCAAGAGTTAGAGTCCAATTCAATTTCTATGATTGAACTCGATAAAGTGATATTTCACTCCATCGAGTGAAACTCCTCTGTCTTTGATCTTCTTAAGTCACTCGGTAGAGTGAGTATGTAACTCCACCAAGTGGTGTTTTCCAAGCCCTATTTCCCTTTTCTCTCACTCGGGAGAGTGAGTATTTGCTCCACCAGTTGATTGCTCTCTGGATTGATCAACATAACTCTTTCTTTTCCTATTTAGACCACTTGACAGAGTGAAGAAATGCTCCACTGAGTGCCTTTATTACTGATCTTCTTCACTACTTCATAACTTGGTAGAATGGAGTCTACTCCTTCTCTTTAATGCTCACTCAATAGAGTGATGAAATTCACTCTATAGAGTACTTGGCTACTGCACTAGAATTGCCTCAATTACTTCTTCTTTACTTCCTTTAATGTTGAATTCCTCTTTAGTCCTTCAACTTCTCCTTTTTCTCAAATAATCACTTAAAAACACCAAACTTCTCAATTAAGTCCACAAATTGCAATTTTAACAAATTAAATATTAAGTTAACCTAAATACTACTAAATTAACACACTAAGCATACTAAAAACATATTAAAAATATACTAAAATTCACACTTATCACAATACACATTATAATAAAATCATATAGATAGTCCAATAAAATTATTTTGTATTGATGGTAAGATATTAGATAATCTAATGGATGCTTTACTAGAAGTAGTATTAGGAAATTTAGTCTATAAAACATTAAAATTTACATTAATACAAGATTTCATAGTAAGTTCACAAGATAAGAATATAGATAAGGCAGACAGTTAATTACAAATTAAGGCCCAAACTATAGGGTATTTTTTAATGTCGGAACTAACATTTGAAACCTTACAATGTCAGTCCCTAAATTCAATGCCCCTTTCAATTGAGAGACTCCGTGTAAGGACCCAAAATGGACTCTAGGAGAATTCAAGGGTATTATCAAGGTAATAATGTCTAATTAAGGATAATTGGATGATGTATTACAAGTTTAGATGTGAGGATTAAATTTTTTAAGTGAAAGAGGGTAAAATAGTTATTTTACCTTCTGTTCAATTGGAACAAATTATAATTATTGGATCAATTACAATACAACAAAGATAGTTAGGATAAAAGTGTGAATTATAAAGCATTTTATTATTATTATTAAGGGTTCAATTAAAAGAGGAATGATGACTTTAGAGGTGGATATTAAATGAAAGAAAAAAAGAGGGATAGATTTTTAACATGTAAGAAGATAAAGGAGTTTAATGAAATTTTACTTTCTTTTAATGTCAAGAATTTCTATGAAGGAGAGCGAAACTCATATATTTGCTGTCAGAGGAGAGGGGGACAACAAAGTTAGGAAGGAAAATTTAGATTCTATCCTTTTCTTATCTCTCTAAAAACTTAGGTGTTTTCTTTCTAATCTCCTCTAAGATTTCTACTATGGTTGTTTAGTACAAGGGTTTTTAAAGTTAGAGATTTTAAAGGTAATGTATCCCTCTTCATCTCCATCATCTTCTTCTTTGAGTGGAAAATATTTACTTAAGGAGAAATTTTGGATTTATAAATGCATGTTCTATGTATAAGAAGAAGGGAATGAGAAGAACAAAGGAAAAGACGTGTTGCATGAGTGATTGTGGCACATTATGGAATTCGGCCAAGGTATGGGAATTTATGAACAAATTCTGCTTTACATATGTGATTATATGTGTGACCTCATGCTAAGTGTGTTGTATTATTGGCTGGATTATTGGAAAGAATAATTTTATTCATGGGATTAAAGGTTGATGAAAGAATTGAAAATAAATTGAAGAAATCTATGTTAGTTCACTAGCGACCGATTTCAATTTTTAGAGCATATTTTGAGTTATACAACTCTAAATTGAGTAATTACAATTGGTAATTACACCTAAGATATATAACTATAATTTTTGTAGAAGAAATTTGAGTTAGATCCAGCCTTTAAGTATTTTCAATTTTAACTCAAACTTAGATGTGAGCTACTACCAAGTTATGACAAGCAAATTGCAGTATTTTTGACATAATTCATGGTAGAGAGGTCCGAATTTTATGAGACAAAATTTTTGATAAACTAGTCATATATGAGCACAAATTTTGTGAAGTAATGTTAGTCTAATTCTATACTCATTTTCTTTTACAAATTTTCAAAATTGTAACAAAAACTAGCTTTGGAAATGTCAACTGCTGCTTATTTTTAGTGAACAAGTTATATTATTTTGGATATAACTCATTGTATAGAGGTCCAAATGCTATGAGAAAAAATTATAAATAAACTAGATGTATAAGAGTAGAACTTTCATGAATAAAATTAGTTTTATTCTATACTCATTTTACTCCACGAATTTTCAAAGTAGTCACACAAATTGATTTCAAAAAAATGTAATCTTGGCTAGTCTATAATGATTGGGCTATAACTGCTAATATATATGTCCAAGTTGAATGTTATTTGAAGTATAGAAACTATAGACATAGGGAATTATTTGTTTGAAAGACCAAATGGGCTAGTTTAACTATTTGGTATGACAAAATAAAGATGCAAAATAGAGATGGAAATCTGCCTACCCTATTTTTTTCTAAACATAATTCTTTGATGCATAAATGTTACTATAAGTAGTTATATGATCTTAGAGCAATTTGATCATTTAAATGAGGATGTTACATGTTCTATAATTACATGGAAGAATAAAAGTACTATGATTTGTACATGACTATGGGGTTGAAATGTTAAGAAGGAAAGTTAAAGAGGTTTAGCCTATTTAACTAAGAAAAGATGATATACAATGAGATATAAGTACATAGAGGCATGATGACACCATAATGTGAAGCTATGTATATATGAATTTGAGGAAACTATATATATAAATATATATATATATATATATATATATATAAATATATATAGTCAAATATGTTGTTTATTGCTTATTTGAAATCACATGTTTATTCTTACATGTTTATGTTTACATGCTTATGCTTATGCTCATGTGCTTATACTTATATGTTATATTGCTAAAGTATATGTTTACCATGTTAAACTAATAAGAACATGTGATGATGTGTTTTAAATGTATAGATGTATGGGCATTGGATTTAGTGAGTTGCAAAGGATGCAATATTGAAAAGATAACATGAATATATAATGTTTTTATGCAATCATACTCCTATGATTACATCTTACAAGTATGGTATTATAATGCTTGAGTATACATGAATACTTTAGGCATACTTAACATGTGATCTTAAAGCCATGTTGTATATTTTGAAAAAATTGAAATATAGACATGTATATAGATATCTTATGAAAGGAAAAACTCATGATTGCATGATGATAAATATCATTGTCATACATATGTGAATGAACTACATGCATTCAAATTGATTACAAGTATTGAGTATTTATACTCAAAATGTACATGATAATATTAATATGCTTATAGAAAGTTATACATGAATATGTGTATGATTACCCTGCACATAGTTATACATGAGTACACATGTGTATATATAGTATATGATTGAACAGAGTAAAGTAAAGTAAAGAGATTATATTGCCTGAGTTTATGCCTATGTTATGGATAGATATGCATGCCTATAAGGATAATTTTGTAGCTAACTATCATCATTCCCATATGGGGCTTCTATCGACCCCATTTGGGTCTTTATGTAGTACAATTCGACCCCATTTAGGTCGTTAGCTAACTCTATTTGAGTCTGCTTGACCGGTCTACCATACAATTTCATTCCCATAAAAGGCTACTGTTTGTTCCCTTTCGGGTATCTTATTTGTACCTTCAAGTGGTACCGTTATTGTAGACCCCATTATCCACTTCTTTAGAAAAGTGTAGGCTTAATATCAACTAAATAGAGTATTATGTAACACTAAAAGATAAAGAATCATAATAGTTATTAGTTGATCTTCATCTCTATATGAAATCTTGTTATATATATTATATATATATATATATATATACATACACACATACACATACATATACATATACATACATATCATACATACATACATACATACATACATACATATATACATACATGGCATTTTAATATCACATGTGTATACTAGATAATAAGTTATGCATATGAATTTGTATACTATTGTTGTACTGGCCATAAGCATATTGGTGAATGTATGTTCTTTATAGACACATGCCACTTACTTGATATTGTTAAAAGACTTGTGTGACTCTTTGTATATGAAAATTATGAAATCCTTGATGTAATTTCATAGTGTTTCCTATACCTAAGAATATAAGATATATATATAGTTGTAATTATGAATTGTGATGCCTTGCAATAGTTGTATTGGTTAATTTGTATTCCCTATAACTACACATTTCTTGTTTAACATTGTGTAATGATATGTGTGACTTCGTACATGTAACATAATTGAATTATGAACTCATAATATATGTATGCAATTTTAAGCATGAGATAGAAGTAAATTTAGATGTTAATGCAATTGCAAATGAGAACTATATCCAAATATGAAAAGGAATGGCATGGTAATGATAGCAAGATTTAGAAGAGTTAATACATAATTGGATACATAGGATATTTATGTATATAATTATGTGATGTGTAACTTATTAGTATTCAACTATACTTAAGGACCCAGTTTATTAACTTAAAATTATATGATTTATCATAAGGCTTTCTGATATTAGCTTGCCCTTAAGAAAGGTGAGTAAGTTAATATAATTAAATATGAATAAACTATAGAAATTTTGAAAGTATATTTGAACATGTATATGATTAATTCCAATGATAAGTAACTGATAATTAGGTGGAATGTTAATAAGTATTTTGTTTTGGATATAAGAATAATATGAGAGTGGAAATAATTTAAGAGGTTATGATCTTGATCCTATTATTTTAAATGATTGGATTTTTTATGCTTAAAGATATGCTTTTATGTGTGTGCGTATTATTTTGATGAATTTTAAAAGAGGTCATCTACATGTTTTTTGTTACCCACTTAGCTTTATAGCTTAGCATGGGTTTTTATTCGTATAGGTTGTTAAGGTAGAATTTTTTTCTTAGGGATAATATTTGCAATAGGATAGCTAACACAAGTCTAAAAGAGAAATAAAAGTATATAGTTTTCATTTTGTTTTTTAATTTGTACTGGAAATTTTATATAGTATAGATGTTTAGTAAATGGAATATTTTAATGTGTAAAGAGACATTATGCAATTTTTAATTTAATAGTAAATTTTTATATTTAATGATTATATTGCTTATAAAACTATTGTATAGTAATGAAAATTTCTTTAAAATAATAGTGAATTATAGTGTGTTGGATATATGTTTGATGTTAAAAGAGTCTACTAGAGAGGGGTGTTACATTTTGTCAATAATTTCATTAAATGCTAATGGAACTTGCTAACTCAGCTAAATAAATGGGTCCCATATTCCAATTAGGTTGCCATATCATCTTCTTCTTCCCTAGTGAATTAGCGACGACAATTTTTATCGCTAATAAGGCAATTTCAGTAGCTATTCTATTGCTAAAAATATTTAATTTATTATTATTACTATTATTATTATTATTATTTTTTGTATGATCAGTGAAATGAACTTGAACATCCTTAAACTTGAAAATTGGAATCCATTATGAAGTGGGAATTGCGGGATCTACTTATATGAAAACTGTGAACTAGAAAAAACAAAGTAATTAATCTCAACTATGGCTGTAAATGAAGGGTAAGTTTGGGAAATAAAACATCCATAAGAAGAGGAGGAGTTAGGACAGCTGGTTGCCCTATTAGTTTGTTCTAAAAGCAAAGCTTTCTCTTTCTTATCACTAGTGCCTCCTTTTAGTTTCATCAATTAATTATATTATTTTTCTTAAAGTATTATTATTATTATTATTATTATTATTATTATGCCATCCCTCACTACTTCATCATATATATTCCTTTATCATACCAGTCCTTTGAAGTGTCATTTCTCCACTATTTTTTCATTTACCTTTTGTATTTTCTCTCTCTCCCTCTCTTCATTCATTTACATACCAAAGTACCATTTTTTTATGTTGTCATTTATAGCAACACTAAATTTTATGGCTGATCTTATTGGTGCTCGTCGTCGATGGTGTTTCATCTTCTATCTATTACTGCTTGTTGTTTTTAAAGGACAACTTGGACTTTCCTATTCTTCCAAGGTATCTTTAATTTTTACATATATAATATCAAGTGTTTGGATTATCATTATGATTGTGAATGAATGTTAATGGTGTTCTATATATTTGTAGGCTTATGTGGTTTATATAGGAAGCAAAGCTCCTAAAGATCAGCATCACCATCTTCTCAACAAAAACAACAAAATACTTGCCTCTGTTCATGGAGGAAGGTCTATCTCTGTACTCATTTTTGCTTGTAGGTGTTAGATTCTGATAAGCTTGTCTCTAATTTTAATGGTGTTTGGTGATTTTAATTAATATATAGGATTAATTACTATATTAATTAATTAATAATAATAACAACAACAACAACCAAAATAATGATAATAAATCAAATATTTTTAGTGACTAAAATTGTCCTATTAATGACGGCAATTGCTGTTGCTAATTTGCTAGGGAAGAAGAAGGTGATGTGGCAGCCTAATTGGCATGTGGGATCCATTTATTTAGCTAAGTCAGCAAGTTTCATTAGCATTTAACAAAATTATTAATGGAGTCCCTCAATTGAAAGGGGAGTCAAAGTTGGGGACTAACATTGTAAGGTTTCAAATGTTAGTTCTGACATTAAAAAACACCTTATAGTTTGGGCTTTAATTTGTAATTAACCCGAATATTTATATCATAAGCTACATAGGATAGAAATGGTTAGTGGATCTAAGGTATTTTTTTATAACATATAGAATAATATATGCGTTTACTATGAGTTATTATAAAAAAATTCGAAATTACAAGTAGAAATAGAAGACACATTATCACATTTAGTTGAATATATACTACCAAGGCAATTAACACCTACAAGAATGAGTATGCAAACTAAGTTAATAGTGGATCTAAAATAGAGGAATAAGAATATAGGACTTTCACCAAGGATAAGACATATACGTAACAAACTACTAATCGCATAAGGAGAATCATCTAGTGAAGCACTTATGCCTTAATTTAGAAATAAACCAATAATAACAAATGAATAATGAAAAATATATTAACAATTTAGATGGAATATAGATCTAAGGTCATCCTTAAAGGATAAAAAATACTATATAAAAACGTAATTAGATATACGAGGAGAATGGAGGATCCTAAAAACATTAATAGACACGAGAGCAATAAAAAGCCATATAAATGAAAGTTTAATATCTACAATTACAATTATAATCTAGCAGAACATTATGAATTTCTAGTTTATTTATGATATAAACATACAATAACCAACTATGTAAAAATTAATTTAACATTAACAAATATAAGTGGAGAAATAGTAATCATACCAATGGAAATAAATATAGATACAATAACATCTACCAAAATACAAATTTTATTAGGATTAGATTTTTTAGAATATATAGCATTGTATAGTTTAGCAAATGAATATGTAACTTTTACATATAATGGAAGTCAATGAAAAGCTAAAAGAATTAGAAACCAGTCCAAGTAACCATTCCTGAATTAATCAACATGCTCAAGATTGCTTATGGATCCTTTAAGAAGGATCCAAAAAGTGTCATGGTTGTCACTTTTGCTAAAGGCAAGAAGCAGAAGAAGAAGAAGAAGAAGAAGAAGAAGAAGAAGAAGAAGAAGATAACCAAAGCGCAGCCAAAGAATGCTGGGATCTCCAAGAAAAAGGTTGCCAAGAAAGAGAATCCTAAAAGAACTTGCTTCCATTGTGGAAAGCATTAGAAGCGTAACTGCAAGGCCTATCTAGATGCTCTCAAGGAAAAGAAGCAAGCTGATGCTTCTACTTCAGGTATTCATATGGTTGAAATTAATACTTATTCTATTGCTTTAAAACAATATTGGGTATTAGATACCGGATGTGGATCTCACTTGTGTAATGATCTACAAGGGCTTAGAAGCTTTAGAAGAGTTGGAAAGGCAGAAATATGTTTGCAGTCAGCTACTGGACAAAACATCTCTACAATGATTGTGGGGACTTACCATTTGCCTCTTCCAAGTGGATTAGTACTGGAAATAAATAATTGTTATTATGTTCTAGCTTTATCCAAGAGTATTATTTCTTTCAGTTGTTTATTGAACGATTATGACATTTCTTTAAAGGACAAGTGTTGTTACATTTTTAAGAACAATATGTTTTATGCAAAAGCTATAATTGAGAATGGTATATTTGTTCTTGATTTAATTAAAGAAGTGCATAATATGGATACCAAGAGAATAAAACATGATAATCTAAATACCTCTTATTTATGGCATTATCGTTTAGGCCATATAAATGAGAACTGCATGACCAAATTACATAAGTCAGGTAATTTGGTATCATTTAATTATGAATCATTTGGTACATGCGAATCTTGTTTATTGGGAAAAATGACAAAAGCTCCCTTTATTGGTAAAGGAGAATGAGCTAAAATGGTTTTGGACTTAATACATTCAGATGTATGTGATCCAATGGCTACACATGCCAGAGAAGGTTACTCCTACTTTATTACTTTCATAGATGATTATTCCAGGTTTGGATACATCTATCTAATGAAATATAAATTAGAAGCATTTGAAAAGTTAGAAGAATTAAAAAATGAAGTAGAGAAACAACTTGGCAAGAGTATTAAAACACTTAAATCAGATTGAGGTAGAGAGTACTTAAGCCAATAATTTCAAGATTATCTTAGAGATAATGGGATTTTATCTCAATGGACTCCACCATATACACCACAACACAATGGTGTATCTGAAAGGAGAAATTGAACACTATTAGATATGGTTCGATAAATGATGAGCCAAGTAGACTTGCCTAAGTCCTTTTGGGGATATGCACTAGAAACAACTGTTTATGTGTTAAACAAAGTTCCTAGTAAATCGGTTGACATTAATCCATATGAGATGTGAAATAACAAGAAACCCACACTTTCTCATATGAAAGAATCGGGTTGTCCTGCTTATATGAAGAGGACAATGTCAGACAAACTAGATGTTAAGTCTGACAAATGTTTATTTGTGGGATATCCAAAAGAAACCTTTGGATATTATTTCTATCATCCCTTAGAGCAAAAGGTGTTTGTTTCAAGGCATGCTGTCTTCTTGGAAAGAGAATTTCTCATACGAAAGGACAGTGTGAGTAAAATTGAACTTGATGAAGTTCAAGACCCACAAATAGAAGTAGATCAACCGATTGAACCCGAGACTGAGTTTCATAATGATGAGATTACAGTTGAACTTGATTATACACAAAATCCTAGAAGATCTACTAAGATGCATTCTATCCCTGTGAGATATGGATTTTAAATTGATTTGGATAGAGGCATATCTGTAGTAGAGGACAATAAGCCTACAAGCTATCAAGAAGTTTTGAACAGTTTATAACGTGATTAATGGCTTAAAGCTTTGCAGTCTAAAATGTTGGAATTTAATGGTTACATGCATCACATACATGAGCGGAATTTTAAATTTTTTAACCATTAGATCTGATCTTGCCATGAATACACAATATAACTATATGAGAATAAGAAAAATCACCTTTGATTTTTGTTGAAATGTTGATTTTACTTCGCACCGGGTTGTCGCAAACCACAGTGTCCAAAATCGAACACCTCCAATGAGTAATCCACACTAGAGAGGGGTAAATTGAACCAAAAAAGTGGTGTTCAACTAGGGCTGGCCGAAATCCAAGAGGCTAGCAATGGAAGTGGCGCAAAAAGGGAGAGAGAATTAAGAGAAAAAGACTTTCCTTTTGTTTTAATCACTTAACCCTAATTCTCATTAGTTGGCCTTTTATAGTTAGGTTAAAATTCCAACTCCTTAATGAGATTGGGCTCTTTAAAATTGCTGGAGAATTATTACTTGGGCTTCTAGAATTAATTATAATCATTTGGGCTTAATTAAATCTTTTCATAAAAGACCATGCACAAAATCCACAAACTAGGCCCTTTGTGCATCTAATTGGATTTAAATATCCAAATGGATTCCAAATCCAACCAAATTAAATATGTGAGTTTCATAACACTTATGTAACATATATAAATTAATTTGGTCCAAGAAAAAGCCCTCTAAGCCCTTCTGTATGGAGTTGGCGTGTAGCCCTCTTCTAGAGGGCTTCCTCCAACTTCTTCATTCCTTTGGCCCTTTATAATTTCTCCAATGGTCCTATTAATTATTATATCAGTCCTATAATACTTATAGTAGTCTTATAACACTTATAAGACAATAATAATTAATCATGAAATACATTATTTCATTTAGGTCCAATTTACAGAACATTTCTCAAAAGTTCAGCGGACAATTTTATTTGATCATAATTAATTAAACTCTTTAATTAATTATTATCATATTCTCCTCTCTACCTTTATAATAATATCAAATATTATTATCCTTGTTATTTTACCATTTTACCCTTTTCTCTATATGTGTTTGACCTATTGGGTTCCTGTCCATGTTGGCAGTATAATATGTAATTGTGAGTTCTATTCAAAACTCACATGATTTAAACTCCTTTAAATCATTTTATCAATCTCTATTGATATTTTGATACATCATTATACAAGTCATGATTGGCCTCTAGCTAGCCATCATGACTACCCAAATGTCAGGAAAGTCATGTGGTTTGATGTACCCTTTCATAGAAACAGTTACCGTGCAATTACTCCTTTCACCACTCTTATCTCAATTAGATTCTGAGTATGGATTTCTGTCAACTCATATAAATCTAATTATGTATGTTCTATTAATTTAACCATTATTCCTAAAATGCCCTTCATGGATCTCCATCCATCTCGGCATATTACTCTGGCCAGAGATTCATTGAACAAGGTAATTATAGAATCATGTGAGATAACTTCCCTTGTTAAATCTGGGATGGTGAATCCTTTGTCAATCACTCAACTATCTTCAAGTAGGTCATGATATACCCAATCTCCTAACTATGTTCACTCCCAGTTGGAAGTAATCAGTTATGGAGTCAAAGTATACCACTTGCTACTTAAGATAACTTTGGTGATCTCAAGTCTAAGGATACTTGCACAACTGCTATGAAGAGATTCCTCACTGACATAGATTTAATATCCATATGAGGATTCTCTTTGCAGGTCTCCAATGAACTTGTTCCTCTAACAAGCATCCACATGTTAGCTTTGATTATCATCCATAATCACAATTATGAGAACCATTGCTTGAACCATTCAAGAAGTATAACATGTGCTAGTCTGTCCGAATTAACAATGTCCTGTCTTGTTAATTCTATGACTAGGGATATTTAGATATTAACATATTTGCATGCAATAGACATCTCACGTCATGAACACCTTCATGATTGCCTTTGCACTGTGTTTATATTATCTAGGACTTCATTTATTAATTTAAGATTTACAAACTCATGTATTCAAACACAGCATTAATAAATGAATGATGCCTTTTATTAAGAATATAAATTTCATACATATGAAAAACATCCCTATTACATGGGCTCTAGGGCATACTCTCTAACATAAAATGGACTCTATGTATGAGAACAAAGTATGGGCTTTAACTCAACCACCTGAAGGGATAAAACCCATAGGGTTCAAATGGGTCTTCAAAAATAAGACCAACATGAAAGGTAATATAGTTACCTATAAAGCTCGCTTAGTAACAAAGGGCTATCATAAAAAAAAAGGTATTGACTATGATGAAACCTTTTCTCTTGTAGCGATGCTTAAGTCTATAAGAATACTTTTAGCCATTGTAACTCATTATGATTATGAGATTTGGCAAATGGATGCGAAGACATCTTTCCTAAATGGAAATCTGATTGGGGATGTGTATATGACACAACCAAAAGGGTTCACATCGGGAAATGGTGAAAAGGTATGCAAGCTTTAAAGATCCATTTATGGATTGAAGCAAGCCTCTAGGAGCTGGAACATACGATTAAATGAGACAATCAAAGAGTTTGGTTTCTCACAGAATGAAGATGAACCTTAGTATAAAAGGGTCAGTGGGAGTACAATTGTCTTCCTAGTTCTATATGTGGATGACATATTGATCATGGGAAATGACATTTCTCTTCTCCAATATGTTAAAATATGGTTATCCAAGCAATTCTCCATAAAAGACCTTGGAGAAGCATCCTATATTATGGGAATAAGGATCTATAGAGATAGATCCAATAGGTTGCTAGGTCTTTCTCAAAGTACATATATAGATAATTAATTATGGGGGATAGAGAAGTGAATAATAGAATAATTAATTAAAGATTTTAATTAATTATGATCATGTAAAATTGTTCGCATAACTTTTTTTAAATGTTATGTAAAAATGGACCTAATTGAAATAATGTATTTCATAATTAATTATTTTTGAACTATAAGTGTTATATGATTGATATAATAATTAATAGATCCATTGGAGGAATTATAAAGGCCCAAAGAAGTGAAGTTGGCACAGAAGCCCTCTAGAGCAAGGACCACATGCCAACTACAAATAGAAGGCCTTAGAGGCCTAAATCTTTGACCAAAATAAATTAAATATGTTTCATAAGTGTTATGGAGCCTACATATATAATTTGGCTGGATTTGGAATTCATTTGGGTAATTAAATCCAAGTATATGTTCAAAGGGCCTAGTTTGTGGGTTTTGTGTATAGTCTTTTGTGAAAGGGCTTAAATTGGATTTAATTGAGCCCAAATAATTATAAATAATTTCAGAAGCCCAATTAATAATTCTCCAGCAATTTTAAAGAGCCCAATCCAATTATGAAGTTGGATTTTTTTAACCTAACTATAAAAATCCAAGTGATGGTGTATTAGGTTTAAGTGTGAACAATTAAGAAAAAAGTTTTTCTCTCACTCAAAAACCCTAGCCGCCACCTTCCCTAGCTAGCATCTAGGGTTTTTAGCCAACCCTTGTTTCTCCCAATTGTTGGTTTATTCTATCCTTCTCTTGTGTGGATTACTCATTGGAGGTATTCGATTTTGGACACTATGATTTGCGACAACCCGATGAGAAGCAAAATCAACTGTTCAACAAAAACCAAAGGTTATTTGCCTTATTCTTATTAATATGTATATTGTAAATTCATAGCAAGATCATATTTATGGGTTAAAAATTTTAAATTCTGCTTATGTATGAGATGCATGTAACAGATAATTCCCAACAGAAACAAATACAGAAATAAAAGCCAAAACAATAATCAAGATGGGAACAACTAGACAAAAAAATTATACTAGATGAACAAAGAACATTTAACCTTTTACCCATGATTATTAAAAATCTACTTGAAATGAGGATGAAAAATAGAAACAATTATTTGGTTATTAAAAGAAATATTAAATGATGGAAAAAATATTACAACAGCTATTAAGGAGATATATTGATCACAAATCCATGGCATCAAAGGTTTTACTAGAAGATTGTCTAGATGGAATCTTAGAAGGAAGTTTTCCAATGACTAAAGTTGCCAGATAACTTTTTGAAATAGGACTAAAAAAGGAATCTATGGTGGAGGAAAAAAAAGGGGACAGGACTTAGTGGAACTGGACTTGCCCTGAAGAAGAGAAAGATAGACCAATAATGTAGGAATATAGACAAATGTAGTGATGTAAGGAATGATTTAATATAGTTAGAGTTCAACCTCTATAAAAAATCATATTTTAATAAAGAGAGGACAAAGCCAATCTTACTAACAATCTTTAGTTTTGTATTTTCTCAAACCCTGGAATTATAACCTTTTCTAGAAATAAAGAAATCTATGAAATTCTAAAACTTTTTCTTTTCTTTCTGAGTAACTTCAGTAGTTAGCATTTAAATTCTCTAAGAAACATAAAAATTTAGAGATGATAGATATAGAGAGATATATTACACAAAATCCTTAAAAATGTTTCCATTACCAAAGTTTATTCATGAAAAATTTACTATTGTTTGATGGAAATACTTTCAATAGCAACTCATTATGCTACCAGGCCTATATCTGTTTATAGGGGAATAGGTGTAGAGGTTAGAGTGCTCAGATTAATTCCAAAATTCTTTGTCCAAGCGTGAACAGTTATCAAAAAAATGTTGATGACTGGATCCAAGCAGCAGTAAAAAAAGCATGTTGGACTAGTAAAGAAAAATCTATAAGGTAATTTTGTAATCTTTGTTTGTTTGTGGTACTAATTTTTAATTTTATTTCTTAAAAGAATGACATGCTAGGGAAAAGGTAAAAAGAAAGAATATTTTCTAAAATGAATTTGAAAAGTTTAAATCTCCTAATGGTGTTTTACTTTTATAATTAATATGGATAGAATAAAAGGCAAATAATTAGAATAGATAATAGAATCAAATCATTAGATATAGAAAATATATTATATGAAAATAAATTAGAATATTTAACAGAAATAGCTGAAAATGTGAGATTAAAAACAACTTTAGTTATATATGAGAGAATAAAAACCTTAGAATATATTATACAAAGAAACCAATCATATATGGCTCAATTAAAAGATATAATGAAAGAAATTCAAATAGGATAAAAATTTAATTATTCAAATTATAAAAAATTTTCTTAAAGGTATATAGGCTGAAACAATTTGATCTGCGGACTACTGGTCAAAATGGTAACTTGGTTATCATGATTGATTATTGCCAAGTACCTTCTAAGAATAAAAAAATTTCAAAATTTACATGTATAGCTGGTATCAGAGCCTAGGAGCATTTACTGCTAAATAAAAATAAAGATCTAAATAAAATACATATGAGTGAAAAGTTTAAAAATAAATGAGTTATAAATTTTTTGGGAACTAAATAGCTATAACAATAAGGTTATTTTATATGAAATATATTTAGAAGAAGTAGAAATATTATTAGACTTAGAAGATGAATTTGACAATATATACAACACCCTAATCATCTAACCATGCATAACATCAATCATCATCATCATCATAACCTAGCAAGATAAGGCATGAATAATAATAAACAGCACAGGCCATAATTATTACATGCCACAATAACTTAAAACCAACTTATAATTAAAAGGCCTAACATAATGCCAAATACATAATGAAATCCTCAAGCAACTGCACTCAGTCGGATCTTCTCTTCAAAGGCTGACAAGCCATTAGCTATCGATCCACTAGAGCTTAACCAATACCTACACAGATAACAAACCCGTGTTAAGCTATAAAACTTAGTGGGGAAAATAATTCCAAGGATAAACTCTAATAGAATATCATAAAATCAATACACCATTTAAAGTTAATGAAAGCATATATACATACAATATTAAACGATTTCACCCTTTTTATACCGAAAGGAATCTGCAATCTTTTAAACATGAATATTGTTCTTATAATAGTCTAAACCTCATAGCAACTGGTAGCACAGCTTCCATCGTATAATTCTTATCACAATGATTATGTATGATAAGCCTTAAGTCTTCAATTCAAGCACAAAAGGAGTTCATATCTAATATATAACATCTATATGAGATATTTTAAGAGTCATTACTTCATATATGTCATACAATACTGATGATACAATACAAAATAAAGAACTACATTTCATTGAAAACATTATAGCCAAAAAGGAATTCAATCAAGCAATATAGTAAGCCATTTATCATGTTCACATTAAATAGGCGAAGCAATTGCTATATATATATATATATATATATATATATATATATATATATATATATATATATATATATGCACATGTATCTTTATTTAATAGTATATTGCAGAATCTTTTAACTTTAATAGCCTACCTAAGTGCTAGTTCAAAGGGTGGATAACGGGAACAATAGATACCAAAGGTATCAAACGATGGACCCAAAGGGCCAAACTGTGGTTCAATAAAGGAACAAAGCAATAGACCCAAACAGGGTCGATAATGGTTCCATCAAGGAACAAACAATAGACCCAAATGGGGTCAAATGATGGTTTCATAAGAAACAAGACCCAATCGAGGTTAACTATGGCAGCTGCTAAATCCCTCTAGGCATGCCTATCTAATCAACAACTGAACTAAGACCAGCAGGCTTCTCACATTAAGAACATCTTTCATTCATCAAATTCTTATTATTTAATATAACATTTACTTAAAGCCATTTTCCATAATTGAACACATAATATTCAACTCATAGCAATACTGGCTTAAAGCCCTAATATTCAAGAATACATGTCACCTGCTTATACTTGCATTAGTATGCTTTAACATAATAAAAACAAAGTATCATGCAATACTAGCTCGAAATTAATATTTTAAAACCCAATGCAATACATATCATTGAACACAAGATCATGAAGTAGCATCATGAATTTTAAATGTCACATTAGTTAAGCTTATACTGATCATGATAGTTCTTGAAAACATGCTTATAAACATAAACCATGAACGTATGATCCAACACCTAAAACATATTCATTTGAAAAGAATGTACCTGTGGTTCTTCATAAACATTTCCCTGCTTCGTTATACTCAATTTAATCATCGCATATTCAATATCCTCGTGTATTATATGCATGCATTTTGTGTCACACAATTGGACAAAGTGTTCACATATGAGATTAACATCTATCTATATTATTTCGTATTGCCTTGGAATTACTTACCATTCAATTGCCTCATTACAAATCATATAGCTTCCTAGCCCTCATTATAGTAAATATAATCATCATATACATTAGTTATGGTTCAATTAATTCTCTTCATTTATATTTTATAATACGGGATTCATGATTCATAAGGAATTTATAGCGTAGAGTGTATAGTAGAACAATTAAAAGAAAACATGTGTGTGGCCATGCTAATGAAGGAGGCATACACGGCCACTTAAGGAGAACAAAGGCAAAATGTGTGGCCAAGCAAAAGGAGGAGTAATCCATGCACGTGGCCACGCAAAGAGAAAGGCAACCATTTATGTGACCACGCAAAGAGAAAGAGCAAGCCATCACGTGGCCACACAGAGAGAACCAAAGAGAATCATGTGGCCACGCATAGAATTCCAAAGAAAATCACGTGGCCACACAAGAAACACAAAAGGAGACACATGGCCACGCCTGGGAAACCAAGGAAAAAATCACGTGGCCACACCTGGGAAACCAAGGAAGAATCACGTGGCCACACCTAGGAAACCAAGGAAAAAATCACGTGGCCACGCCTGGGAAACCAATGAAGAATCACGTGGCCATGCCTGGGAAACAAAGGAAGATCCCGTGGCCATGCTTGGGAAGCCAAAGACATTCACGTGGCCACGCCTGGGAAACCAAAGACACTCACATGGCCACGCAGGGACTATGAGAGTTTCGATTTAAAATCCTGATTTCCATTTCAAATGATTTTAAATCCCAAAACTCACCTCAAATACTTCGATTAACTTATTCTTTGTTCATCTAAAACACTAAAAACTTAACCTTCAATTCATCTAAGGGAACACATGCAAGAACATAGAAAAATCATCATATAACCATGGATCTAGGGTTCCCATACCTGCTATTAAAGCTTTAAATCTCCCTTCAATCGTCTATAACCCACTCTAGTACTGTTAATTTCCTGCATCTCCTTACACATAGAGACAATAATAGGGTTCTTAATCCCTTAAAACTAGAAATCATAAACCAAGAAATGAAGAGAGGATAGATCTTTAAAAGATAACATTACCTATAGTCTTCACTCATAAACCCTAGCTCTCATCTCCAACCCATAACCAACAACCAGCAGAGAGAGAGAGAGAGAGAGAGCTACCCCTCTCCAAAATGTCAATCCCCTCAATCTCTAATCCCCTTGTTTTCTTCTCCAAGAAGCTATTGAGTGAGTTAGTGGGATAAAATATCTCATTGTGAATTTCCAAACTTGCCCTTATTCAATTTGACCTTATCAACTTATCTCTTTTGACATTAACACCCAAACTTCTAATTTACTTCAACTATATCCCTCTTTAATCTTAATTTTACCCATAGTCAATTTACATATATGTTGAAATTACCAAAATACCCCTAATGGGTCTTAACCTTAACAATGCAAAATAATTCAATATTGGCCCTAATTAACCATAATTCTCGTCACTTTACTGTAATCCGGTTAAGGCCATGATTGGGTCCTTACAATATAAGTTTCTAATATACATATAATGTTAAGTTTAATATTAAGAGAAACTTGGAAAATAATATTTAAGCCATGTTCATAAATAATAAGAAAAAATAAAATATTATAGAGATAAATGAGAGATATGAAAAATGATTGTATGTTTAGAGAACAAAATAATTTAAAAGAGGAATATAAGATACCTAAGTTACAAGAAATAAAAGCAGAATTAATGATAATAAAAGATAATTTAAAAAAAAACTCTAGAAGCAATTATAAAATAAATAAATAAATAAAGCTAGCAAAAAATTAAATGAGAATTAGATGAATCAAGAAAGAGAAATAGTTAAAGAAAAAATAGACAAAAAATATAGTATATATAATACCTAAGAAATAAAATTCACTATTTAATATTTATAAATGTTTATAAAAATGCTATAAATTTATTAGAAAATGATCTTAAAAATAATGAAGAAGAATTACAAAAGTTATTAAATAGTAGAGATAATCTTTAAAAGAAAATAAAAATGAATATCCCAAAAAAATTAAAGAAAATTTAAGTCTCTTAAATTTAAGTAGCAAAAAAAGGTATTAATTAAATAATAGAATTGAATGGACAATTAAAGGCTTTACATGAAAATGAATTAATAGATGAAACCTAAAAAACTTTAGAAGTGATGCAAAAGATGTCAATTTTAATGAAAAATATAAGATATACATTAATAAAATAAATTTAATAATTAGAGAAGGGCATAATTGAAAGAAAGGAAAGCTTTTGCTATTTAAAAATTTCAAAATAAGGGCAAATTTCACCCAAAAATCATAATTCAAGGGCATAAACTTAAAAAATAAAAATTTAAAAGCATTTTTATACCATTTCAGAAAATTCGAGAACAAAAGAACGCCCTATCCTCTAAATTAAATAACTCTCAAACAAAATTAAACAAGACAAGCCAAGAATACTAAAGGTAACCATCTCAAAATCTGCTATCGAATAACGAAATATTTTAAGCTACTGAAATGCATGGAACTGAAACAAATAAGTTCATATTTTGGGCCTAATATGTAACAATAATATAATGAATTCAAATTCTAATGGTCAAAGAAACAATTTAATACTCATGATAAATAAATAACAAACACTACACCCACTCCTTTATACTTCCATCACCACAAAATTCACGAAGCTGAGACACCGTGAACCAAGTTTCAAATCCTAATTCCACTCGCAACAATTAAGAATTAAATTCCTTCATTAATAAAGACAAATCCACATTTTTAGAAGTTCACATTGATAAATACAATTGCTTTATCTGTCCCCGAAATTCGCTTCTCTCTTTTTAAACCCCTTGCCTTTCTTTCATTGCAACTGTGTGCTTCACTTAGTTTTCCTTCAATTTTATTATTTTTATTCTTATTTTTATTTTTTACTTCTGTTCCTCTGCTTTCATTTCATGATAAATTATTTTTTTCTTTTTAATATTTTTTTTTGGTGGTCAAGAATTTAGTTAAGAAGAAAAGGGTATGTCTTGGCTTTTTCTTCCCAAAACTAAAGATAACTACCATGTGGCTAGTTTCCCTTATTTTTATTTATTTATTTATTTTCATTTACATGTGATGGTTGAAAGATTTTGGGATACACTCATGACTCATGAGATGACAAATTCGCTCCAACATAAATGAGGTAATATTGGAACAAGAAATAATTTATATGGAATTAGTTTCATATTAGGTTTTCCCTTAATTAGGGAATCTACCATATATGTGTGTATTAATATTGGCAGTTACATATTAATTTAATAACTGTCATATTTATTATTTCTTTATTAATATTATAATTGCTAATTTAATTTATCATTATTAAGAAAATTATGTATTCCTTAATTAGAGTCCCATATAAGGGCTCAGTTTCTTCATTTGAAAGGAAGAGAAAATGAGAGATACCAAAACTCTATCGGTTTGTCTCCTCGCATATTCTCTCTTTGTCTAAAGGGTTTTTAGATCGTGGATCTATGCTTTCATTTTATAGTAATGTAAAACAATTGATTTTTGCTTCCGCTTCAACAATCTACACTTCGAGAGGTATTTATGTCTACTTCTTGCAATATATCGTGATATATATTTCTTTCATTGGTATCAGAGCCAAATTTTTGCGATTCGGCATGTCTATTATGTAAATATGATTTTTTGTGAAAATTCAGACATGTTGATAGGCTGATATGATATGCATATTGATACTCTATTTGTATGTATGTATATGTATTTTTATCTATATATATTTTTTTGTTCATTTGTACATGAAAAAAATACACAAATATAAAAGAAATTAATTAAAAATCCATAATTAAAATTTAAAATGGAAAATTTTTATTTTTGATTACACCATTGGACTCAGGGACCATGAAAACCCCACCCTAGAAAAAATTTGATGGCCTGAAACCATTAAGAAGGTAGGGCATGGCTTGGACGCACCATCGATGTGCTGGGTACGTGCTAGAGGGCGCATATCCAACACGTGTCTAGCCATGCGCACTAAATGAAACATCACTCAACCACGTAGCCCAATGCGGAAGCAACACATGGCCTTATGGTGAAGCATCACGTGGCAGATGATGAGTAAATGGGGGGTCTACATGATGCCATATGGCATTGTGTGGATCGACCATATGATGTCATATGGCACCACATGGCAGCCTATAGGGCTGACACGTGGGAAAGGTCCTGCCACATGGCATGATGTGTCATGCCACCAGACATCTACATGGCAGCCTGCAGTTTTGACACATGGTAGACTGTTGTCATGCCACGTGTTAATTTTTGTCATTCCAGTTAGTGCCACGTGGACCAATTAGTAACTACTATGTGTTAGTGGATCATGCTACTTAGCATCATATGGCCTAGTAAGGTCTCACCACATGGTAGAGTGCTTCAGCTGGTGCGTGGTGCATCTGTCGTGCATGTTGCACGTGAGACCCACTCTTGTTGGCACGTAAGGCCTCATCCGACCTCCAAATCAGCTCAAATTTTTTTTAATTTGATTTTTTCATTTTCTCTGATTTTTTGGTTATTTTTTGAAAATTTTTTACGGACTAGAAAATATTTTTTAGATTTCATTCCTATAAAAATTATTTTAAAATTGATAAAAATTGAGAAAATTATTTTTCTTGCCATCTTAAATTTTCTAATTTGTTTGAAAATTATATTTTATGGATATCTCTTTATTTCTTTATTGTAATAAGTTTCAATCATATGTATGTTTGTATAGGAGTGTACTGATTATTTATATTCCGTTATGAGTAAT